>JAAEAF010003374.1:0-96299 GCA_011037195.1 Triatoma infestans | reverse complement strand
TGCCGGTTACTTCCGGTCTTCGCTACTTAGGGCGCTACTAACTGTAGCTTCCCACTTTTTATCACGATGCTGGGTCAACTCCGACTTTGCTTTCAAGGGAATCGAACCCTGAATTCTCGCACGAAAGGCGATGGCCTAGCCAACTAGACCAACGGCGTGAGGATAACAAATTTTATGATCTGCACAAAAACAATCATTAAAATGTATTGTCGGTCAATGGTAAAGTAGAATATATCTTAAATTATAATACAATAATATTCAAATAGTTCTTGGAAATTATATTTGTGCAAGCGGCAATTAGAATAGAATAGAATAAGATATCTTTATTCAAATTATATACAAAAGTGCATTAACAAACTACTTTTTAATTTTACACAAAAAGACACTACCACGATGATTTGATCGTCCGTGGGAGGCCAGTTGTCAAAAAAAAATATTTAATTAATATATATTTTAAAACAAAAAAATAAAATAAAATAAAACAAAAAGATACATAATAAAAGAAGAGAACACTGTTATTTGTTTTATATACATTTATCACTATCATTAATATTAATAACATCTATTTTCCTGCACTATTATTATTATTTACTTTTTAGAAGCTTATTTTAGTAGTCAAAATTAAATTCTTTAATAAATAACGATCTGTATTGCCAACTATCACGACAATATCAATGAAAATGTTCTCGACCAGTCAATGTTGCAATATGTCTATAGATTTTCGGGTATTGGTCAATGAAAAAATTTTTTAGTTAAAGGTAAACGTTTCGATTATATTTCATAATCTTCCTCAGTACCAAAACTAAGATGTTTTCATCAAATGTTATTATTACATTTTTATAATTATATAAATTATATTCTATTATTTTAATATTAAGTAATCTATTAAAAAATTAAAATTATAAAAGAACTAAAAAAATCAAACTCTGCTGACTAAAAATATTGCACAAAGGTTAGTGTGATGACAAATAGTAGAATGACATCCACACTAACCTTTGTGCAATATTTTTAGTCAGCAGAGTTTGATTTTTTTAGTTCTTTTATAATTTTAATTTTTTAATAGATTACTTAATATTAAAATAATAGAATATAATTTATATAATTATAAAAATGCAATAATAACATTTGTAAACCAAGAAAACATCTTAGTTTTGGTACTGAGGAAGATTATGAAATATAATCCAAACGTTTACCTTTAACTAAAAAATTTTTTCATTGACCAATACCCGAAAATCTATAGACATATTATCACGACAATAGTTAATTAAAGCCAACCAGTTTTTTTCCATTGAGTAAATCTATTGCTTCAATTTGAGTTATGTTCTTTTTATAAAACCATTTTACTCTAAATTCTGTAAGAATTTTACAAGTGGCCAAAAAATGATAGGTGTTTTCAGACTCATTACTATTGCACATTGAGTAAATGCCATCATTATCATTATAAGGCTTCCAATTCAAATTTAACAGCTCCCCTCTCAATTTGAAAATCCATTTAGCTTTATGTAGAGGCAATGAATTTGTATAACTTGCGGATTGTTGACTATGGCTTAAACTTTTATACATTATATAAGTGTTTGTGTTACGGGCTAAAGTGAGCTATTTATTATGCATTTGTTGCGAAACCTTTTCTATAATTAACATTACTGTTGTAGAATTAAATAACTTATCAGCTGGTTCCCAGTCAACATTAATATTGAATAACTGCAGTTAAGTCTTTTAAGTCTTTAAACCAAAATATATTTTTACTGATTATTTCTTTTGCTACTATTTTGGGATATCTGTTATCAGTATAATATTTAAATATCATAGAAATATATTTTAAATGTATTTTCAACGTATATAGGAAGAGAGGGGAGAGGTTAGTTTCTATGTACAACATATAATTTGGGGTACCCACTGGCAAGCCGTAAAGCTTTTTAATGAAATAACGCATTAATTTTTCAACATCATCATGTTGTTATGCGGCAATTATTTTGGTTATAAGGAACCGTTAGGTTTGTAATAATAGAAGTCAAAAGTGAGCCTCAACAATTATTAAATTTTTTTCATTTTCCTAAACAAATTTAAAACAGATCTCCAACAAAATTGGCCATTTCACCAGATAGGACTGGATCAAACAAAAAAAAAAAAAACCTATAATAAAGTCAGCGGTACTCGTGAGAAGATAGAATAATAAAGAAAAAAATAAAGCAAACAGAAAAATATATTTTTTGCGACAAAAAAAAACTTGAAGAATGATATAAAATAGAATTTGGGTTGCAAAAACGCAAATTGGCGTAAAAAAAAAAAAATAAATAAATAAAGGGAAATCGACAGAAATTATTATTTTATTACAAAACCATATCTGTTTGCACAATATTCTGAACTAATTAGAAATAATTCTGAACAACTGACTTCAAAAAAAAAAATGATTCGAAAGAAACAAAAAGTATATGAGAAGAGTAAAAAAGCACAGTTTGTATAGTGGATGACAAGAAAAGTGTAAATATCAATATTTAAAACAGGATCAGCAGTCACCAATTTATGGTGTATTGTAGGAAAGAGAGGGGGAGAGAGACAGACAAGACTTCTGTAACCATTAAGAAAGTAGAACAGAATAAGTAAGTAAGAGGACAAGGGCGACGGGAGGCTGTAGACAAGTAATGGAGGTGAAGTAAAGGGATAGGCAGGTAATTTGTTTTCAACTCAACTCAAGCGTTTAAGTTTTTAATTAAAGTATTTGCACTTGACAAGGTAAAGTGACAGGGCTGTATTGTATTTTGAAGTCAGAGTTACAGATAATTGGAGCAAGAAGTAAGCGAACGGTGTCAATGATCATCCTGTTTTTATACTAACTCCATACTAAATATATTTTTTAAACCTCTTTATTTCCTTCATTAACTAGTTTTAATTTAATTATATCTATTTAGATAATAAATAATAGAAATCAAACTTGAATAAGATTTAAAAAATAATCCATAAAATTAATCAATTGTAAACTGGTGATCATAGGAAAAGAAAATATATGAAACAATAATTAGTTGGCTTCTCGACCAATTGATGGTAAAAAAAACAAAACCAAAAAGTAAATTTTGTAATTGTTTTTTATTATGACAGTTCGACGTTTCGACAAACTTTGTTTGTCTTCTTCAGGAACAATACAAAACAAAATTAAAGAAAAAACAAAATTATAACATGAAACACAAACAAAAAACCAAATACATAGGTGACATAGGTAACAGACTTAGCATTACTACTGTAATCTCACCTATGTATTTGGTTTTTGTTTGTGTTTCATGTTATAATTTTGTTTTTTCTTTAATTTTGTTTTGTATTGTTCCTGAAGAAGACAAACAAAGTATGTCGAAACGTCGAACTGTCATAATAAAAAACAATTACAAAATTTACTTTTTTGTTTTGTTTTTTTTTTACCATCAATTGGTCGAGAAGCCAACTAATTATTGTTTTCATATTACAACTAACGGCCAACAAGAAAAATCTTCTGAAAAGAAAATATGTTCCTAATAATTGAAAACAAATTAAAGATTTTCTCTTATCTGCTGCTCTCTCAGAAATACTTGATTTTTAAGTTAAATTCATTAAAATATTTTTCAAAATTATTGTGAGTTTTTCCATTTGCTTCTTTCACTATACGTAACTATTTAACTATGCATGTAAAAAGTATACGTTGTTTAAAGAAAATCATTGTTCCGTTTTGGTAAAAATTGCAAAAAAAAAAAAAAATCTTCAGTAAAGCCGAAATTCAGGTTGACGGATTTTGACACAAAATTTTATCGTCAGATGCAGTAGGTGATACCTAAACGAAATGTGAAGTATGGAACTTCCTGCGAATTTTCGTTTACCCAATCACAAACAAAATTCGTTAAAAAAAAAAATGTTCTACTTAAAGCAGTTACAGAAAGTAAAATTATCGTCAAATCCACCTCACTTTCAAAGATTTCTGATACAACTCGATTTTGTTCCAATAGAATAGTTGCACTTTTCAGCTTCTCTTCATCTTAAAGTATTTGAAAAATTATTTTTCCTCAATAAAAAGACTAGTTCTGAATGTGGTTTAATTCAATTTTTTTCCTATAGGACTCTTTTGTCTTTTGTAATCGTTTAATGCGGCTAGTAATGAAATTATTGAGTCCAGCATTTGTATGGTGAACTTGCTAGCTTGTTTCTACCTAGAAGTGACGGGAAATAAAAAGCCATTCATCAGAGGATTTAAGAAAGTGTCGCCAGATCAACTTTATATTTTACAAGTCTCAAGATCAACGTTGAAAGGTTCACCAAGACACACAGCTAAAAGTACTAACTAGCCCTTCTAGTCGCTATCAATTTCTATATCATCTCTCTTCGTTCGGCTTCTGCTACTTTCCATGTACTCTTTATCACTTCTTACTCAGGCAATCGTTAAAATATAAATTTTAACGTCAGTTCTTGTGTTTTCATCTCTCAATTCATCAACCTTCTTCGTGCTACCATTACACTTTCTTAAAGACGTCGTCCAATATTTTGAATTATTTATTCTTCTATTGTACCTTAAAGAGTGCACCAGATACCTGCTACAGGAAGCTCTACACTAATATCTACTATCCGTACTCTCATTTTTCTTTCACCTCCAACTTTAACTGCTCTCCTTTTTTCAAAAATCTAATTTTTCACGGAAAATGCTCCGCCTAATTCTTCTTTAGCAAACGCTGATCCTATTTTCTTCGTGCCTTTCAACCGACCATTTCTGGCCAGATATCGAGTACCGACAAACAAACAAACAAAAAAAACTGTCGAAAATGATTTACTTCCAATTTATTTGCTATTTCATTATCCAATTCAATGAACAATATTTCTTATAGAAGAGAGTAATTCTCGATTGTCATTTAATGTTAGATCGATTTCCAAAAAAAAAAAAAATTTCTATAATTATAATCTTATTTACCATTTGTTTTTAAATTATTTACTTATATTGAAGTCGACTGTATTTGTGCAATTCTTTTCTATCCATTTAAAATCTTAGATTGTTCAAATGAAACCTTACCATGTTAAATTCCATTTGGAGTTCCTGCAGTGCAAAGGGCACAGAGCTCCCTCTATTACAATATTAAGTTTAATTAAATTTTTTGTAAAAATTACTAATTTTAAGATGTTAACGATTGCGAATAGCCTTAAGAAAAAAAATCATGTGAATATTTCACAAAAGAAGTTTGTAAATCCGGCAGATGTCGCTTCTCAAGAGATTATCTAGTTGAATGTAAGAAATGAAAAATTTGGCCATAACAATAGAGGCTTAGTAAATAGTCACGTATTTTTGAAAATGTGACGATAGAAAGAGTGGTAACAAGTTAGGGCAATGTAAATAGAAGGTATTGTTATAATGATAAAGGTTTGCACAGTATTGTACTCCATTAATCTCGGTAAGAAGACGAAGGAGTGAGAGAAGATGTAGGGAGTGAAGGGGCGTCATCAAGAAGTAGTATGGAGGAGATGGTGGGAGGCAGCGAAATGGTGGTGGGGAGGCGGTATACGTTAATTAATTCACAAGATTGGGTAAACACACAGTAGGATATACAAGGTTTGGTTCATTCATCATGGCAGAGCCGACAGCACAACGATACCTAAATAATTAACAAGTCATTATGCTGAACAACACTGTGAACGGTGTTACCGGGGCTCCTCGCTCCCTCCGCGCCAACACTTCTCACCGTACTTGCTACTACCATGTAACCGTCAACCTACTTCACATCTCTTATATAATATCTAACTTCCTTCCTCTAACTTATACGCGGCAGAATGAGATTGTCATCTACAACACGTACACACATTTTGAAGTATATACAGAATTCCTTATAACCAGTTTATTCTGTTCTATGAAATTTTATTCATTTGCAGCTGGCTCTTCAATGTCTACTGACACTTAACTTTTAAAGCGGCTGTCACATCAGTTTATAGAATTCCTAGAAACATGTAGCATTCTGCTTTCTTACAAGTTGCTCGCATTATTAGGTCAGTGGAAAATGAAAATATAGAAAATTGAGACAATCCAACCACATTATCAACATTCTCCTACTGTCTGATGAAGAGGGTGGCATTCTAATAAAAGATGCCTTTTAACAAGAACCACAGATTTAAATATTTTTAAGAAAAGTCCCATATAAAGGAAAAAGAAGCAAATAATTTGCTGGCATTTAATTCCATGTCTCAGAGAAATATGTTGGAATGCCGGTAGAACTCAATGTAACGACGTCACAGATTTAATCACTATCTTGAAAGCTGCATTTTTTTCACAAAAAAATGTGTGAATATGATCGAGAAATCGTTGGAGATAACTATCTGGTCTCAACGGTAAAAAAAATATCTAATGGATTATTGTAAAGTATTTTCAGCAGTCTAGATTACTTATTAAATATCTAATTAGGACTAAAGTTGAGATATTGCTCTCATTCTCACATATTTCTCTTAGACACGTATGTGGGTCTTTCAAAAAATATTGTGATTTAAAAAAGACAACTCTATGTATGGAGCTCCTGCCATATCACCTATGTACATTGGTGAGACTTTAGAAAAACAACAAAGATCTTATGGCAGATTGTTTGGGATCAGGCATTTGGAGGAGCAAATTGTCTGTGAAAGAGTTTAGTTTAGACTATTTCCTCTCAGTTTATATGGTTTTCGCTGGGACTGGATTTCTGAGAAACCAAAAAAAATAAAAGTTAACTTATGTTGTTTTTAAACTAAATTTGGGAAAAACTTTTTACTTTATGCACCCTCGCTGTTAAATAATTTACGAACCAATTAAGCAGTTTGCCATGTATGCCTATTTACGTAGTAGTTTCTGTAGTAACAGGCACATGTGGACAGTGTTGAGGAATGGTCAACACTGTCGAAAGCCTTAGAAAAAAAAAAACAACGTATTAATGCAGTCAACTTGTAATTTTTTAGAGAAAGAATTCGGTATATATTTTTGAAATATTAGTAAGTTAATCAGTGTTGATCTTTTATGGTAAATTTGGTGAAGAGAAATAACATTGTTTCTATATAGAATTAAGGTTGTTTAATAAAGTGCTTTTAAAGACATTAGCTATAATAGCAGGCTGTATACAAATGAGCCTATAATTGCGTATATATTACTTTTATCGCCAGACTTAAAACACAGGAATAATATAGGTACTTTTAAGTATATGCGGAAAGATTGCGCTCGATGGGGAATTATTAAATAGAGAAGTTAAAATGGGCGCAATCATTAGCTTGCAATACTTTAGTAATTTCTTAGATATTCTATCAGGCCCTGTAGGTCCTGTACCTTCATTGATATCTAATGATGACAGCTTTATCAATATTACTTTAAATGAGACAGAGATTGGACAGAAAACGTATTACAACGTTCCCGCAAGGTATGGAAAAATTCTATAATGGTTTGATAAAGAAAAAATTCGATTAAGGTACTAAGCTACTTTTGGATAGAGAAGTTACAAATGTGATTTTTTTTTTATTTATAGCAGTCTTTGTATTTACATTACAGAAATCTTTGTTTGATATTTACATTTGTCCAGTAAGACTTGTTTTTCATTTAAATTCTTAGTAATTATAACTACAACGAAGTGTTAGGCTGAAAAAAGTTAATATTCTTGCAGTAAATCCAAATAAAATTGGGATAATAAAATAGATATATGTAAATAATGACGTATAAAATACAAATAATAAAAGTACCAAAGTGATAAAAAAATATACTGGAAGTATTGTAGTGATACTAATTAAATATAAATTAAAAAAAAAAAAATAGCCAAAAATGGCGTTGCCAAACTAAACAATATTCTTGTATTTGATCTTATATAAATTTGTGTTATGGTAGCAATAAATAATGTAACAATAGGAAATAAATAAATAAATAAATCTACGATATATATATATATACAATAAAATTACATTATAAATATTTAAAAAAGATAAAAAGCATAATGGACTTACTTTTTGTATATTTTATATATCTGCTGTTCCCCAACGGCTGTAACAAAAGTGAAGACATCTCTGTTATTATATAGAAAAAAAACATCATTGTGAGGATAAACAACAAAAATACAATGTTATTATTATTATTTGGCGGTGGACAGTATTGCCTAGAACAGGAAAATCTGTTCTGAGGAAAATTGAAGGCTCCAGCCGCCGCCAATGACCACAGACGGGCTTTAAAACAAATAACTAGATATGCAGCATAAACTATCAAAGTGACAAGGTTCACTGCAAACTGAGCAATATTGTTGCGTGATCACAAGCAGGAGAATAAATGAAAGAATGCACATACAGCGAGTGGCTGCAACAGATTAGGCAGCAGTACTGATAAGTACTTTTCGCCCGTGGCCACTTTCTATGGTTTTTTTGTGGTCACGTTTATTGTAGTTCCGTTAAAAAAGATCTGATGGGTTCAACAAAATTAACAATTCAGAATTGTTTATCAAAAAAAAGACTTTTAACTTCCGGTTAACTAATTAAATACTTAAAGGTACAACTGCCAAGTAAAAACTAGCTGTATAACATCTGGTATTTTATCCGTCGTAGTATGCATATTCATTTTCTTCCTATGAAGAAATTTTCAATTACATTTTCTTCCTTAGGAAGAATATGCATGCTAAATAAAATATCAGATAAAAACTAGCTATTTAACGAATCATGCTGACCTTTTAGTTAATCTCAAGTCGGACAGTCATACTTTCTGTCATTGCCTTTTATTTTGGAGGACTAAACAATGACCCAGTATAAACGAATAACCAAGTGCGGATTTGTGCACGGAACAGATTCCGGAGAAAATCCATACAGTACAATTTATAAGGGATTAATATGCATGACAAACATGCATATGAAGAGGACACAATTCACAATAAATGGAAGTAATATCTCGTTATAGACAATAAAGTCGGAGTCCCGCGTCTTAATCCAAATTTCCTTTCAGTATTCCCCAACAACTATGCCATCCAAGAAAGGAAGAAAAAAAAAAATAGAATATTCTGACCTGACTTTTTCCACCATTGGTTATACACCAGCAAATCATTTCACTCTTATACTGTAAAATCTTATATAGCGAGCGATAAAATGTTACATTCCGTCAACCAATTCATGATTACATAATTTCCAACATTCTGTGTCCTCCGTGCCCGAAGAATGACTTTTCAATATTTATAACTCCTCTCATATCTGTAGTAACAGGAACATATTAAGAGTGTCAGACCAACTCAAACACACCTCTCTTTAAGATACGATTATACACTATCATCTGGTATTTCATCCTTCGTAGCATGCATATTTATTTTCTTCCTGACCGGTTTCGGATTTTCCTCCATCGTCAGAGCAAATTCACCAAGTTCGTGTAAGAGAGTTCACTTCAACGTAATGTTTCTGTTACTTGTTACTCAGACTTGTTGGTTGTATATAATTATGCACAACCAACATATGACATAATTATATGCAACCAACAAGTGTGAGTAACAAATAACAGAAACATTACGTTGAAGTGAACTCTCTAAACGAACTTGGTGAATTTGCTCTGACGATGATGAAAATACGAAACCGGTCAGGAAGAAAATAAATATGCATGCTACGACGGATAAAATACCAGATGTTATCCAGCATTGCGGATCCATCCACATATTCAACATATACACTGTCCTTAAGATACCACTAAGAAACACACTATCCTTAAGATACCACTCATTCTATTCAACGCATCTTTTTAATTTATTCTCGTACTGAGCACGAATTATCTCCCGAATCGCTTCAAACATATTACCAATATTCATCCAAATTACTTAAGTCGAATTCTATCTGCAACCCACATTCATTCCATGGTTTTTTTTTATAACTGCATACCAACTCACGTTTTGGGAAAACATATTAAATACATGGAGAAAATAAGGCTCAAACTGCGTATTGTATTGAACTGGGTTCTATTACTGGTCTTGGTTTCAGATTTTAATTGAGCGTTAATATAGTAAATATAGCAAAAAGTATGTTTGATATCCCCCATTCGTTCACATCACGTGATCGGTAATTGGACATAAAGCCCCCTGAAAAAAATAGACATTCCTTTACTTACTTTTACACACAGAAAATAATCATGGTATATTTTAAGAAGTGTTTAATATAAACAGACATATGTATTTAAAATAGAAAACAGACAAACATTGGGTGTCTAAACATTTTTAACTAACTCTCATTGCTGTAATAAATTGTTTACTTATTGCTGTAATAAACAAGTATTGCAATTGTCTTAAATTTTTGAATTTGTGTTTTCACAGGAAATCAATGTATTGAGGTCCTCTGAGTGCCTTATTAAAAAAAAGATTTTAATGAATGGTCTATATCTGTGTATGTGTGTGTTGTTTATGTTTTGTGTGCGCGCTTTGTAAACAAAGTAATCGCGACGAAACAAAATCGCAGCAAGCTCAAACTGGTATTCCATTTAGATACCACAATCGCCACTGTCATGAAATTTGCGGTCAAATCCTTCGACCGGAAGTGCTGACTTTACTAAACTTTGCAAAAAGGAGCTACGATTTCCTTTAAACTTCGTCTATTATATATTCACATAATTGCCTATCACTTTTATTTGAAATATTTTTACCAGGAAAATTGATTTTTTGGGGGATTCTGGGGGAACAGTAGCGTTAAACATTTCTAAGGTTTCACTTCCTCTAAAGTGACTTCCTGCAAAGTATGGTTCTACAACCTATATAATATCAAAATATGTTGCAAACATTGCAAGAACTCCAAGCTTGAAGAAAACTGGTTTAACTAATACTTTAATTTTGGAAGGCGATTTTACAGAGTAATGATGGGATCCGAATCATTAAAGATTCATAGGAACCGAAGAGAGGAGAAGCCCATTAAATGAATCATATTTAGTTATTCCCCCGCCTAGGCCAGACTAGGAAGGGACAGTTCGATTCATATAAATAGAGTGGCAGCAGTACAGTTCGGGATAGTTTACGACCAACTTACAGCAACCTACCTTCTTCTTATTACTCAGCCAGTCTGTTTCTTTATATTTCTCTCGCTACCTAACTTCTATTTTATTGTAAAGTCCTTGCAGTTTGTGTGTTCTATTCATTATACAGTGTTCAGCATATTATCTAGTTGATTTCTTTAAAAATCCATTCTCTCTCATTCTCAATTCCATTATAAGAAGTAAAATTAAGCCAACAATAAATCTGGATATAATGTAATTTCAATAGATTATGTAAAAATCTGGTAAAAAAATGTAATTATGTATTAACCCTAGGTAATATATAATATTAGCTATATTTGCTAGCGCAATACAGCGAAATGTAATAATTTTAAGACTAAAAAAATACACGAAATGTTGAAATCATATTTTTATGTTAACAGAATCCAAATACGAATCTCTTCACCATGGATAAATAAAGTATAAGTTTTACCGTTAGGTGAGGGACATTACAGGTTACTGTTCTAGACGGAGATTTTATGTTATACTCGGTTTTATTCTGGATGAATCCGTTCCTAAATCAAATTGAAAGAATTTCAATCTACTTGTATACTCGCCGCGCTGAAGATAGTTCTGGATAATTTTACAACATTACAACCAATCAGCAACCTATCTTACTACCTTCTTATTACTCAGTCAGTCAGTCTGTACCTAACTTCTATTTTACTGTAAAGTCCTTGCAGTTTTTGAGCACGTTTCATTATACAGTGTTCAGCATACCATCTAGTTTATTTCTTTAAGATCCATTCTCTCTAATTTTCTTTCCATTTCACTTCCATTATATTGCAACGACTTTACAAGTATATAGAAATTAGGTAGCGAGAGAAATATAATGAGACGGGCTGGCCGATTAATGTAAACTGATCGTAAACTGTACTGAACTGTACTGCTGTCGCTCTGTTTATATGAATCGAACTGTCTTTTCCTAGTCTAGCCTAGGTAGAGTGTAACTAACTCTTGATTCATTTAATGTGCTCCTCCTCTCTTCAAATCCCGTTACAACATTATTAGTTTTGAATATTTTGGAATTTCCTCGAAAGCGAATGATTCGAATGATTTTCTTTAAACTTAGAATGCCAATTGCGTAGATATAAGTGTATTACATTTATTTGGAACATTTTCTCATAAAAATGGATTTCTTGGAAGATTCAGAGGCGTCAATGTTATTAGGTTTTATGCAATATTATTGAGGCTGTCTTGTGGATTGTCATGTAATCACTTCAAGAAGTACCTGGTCGAGAGTAGATCCATGTACCCTACCTCTAATTTTGTTAAATGTGTACAAATTTCAATTTTCTAGAAAATTTTAGACTTGTAATAACTGCAACAAATTCTTGTAAATAGTTATTCAATATCTTCTTCAAGGTACTATGGTGCTACAATTTACCCCCCAAACGTTAGCGCTTTTGGAAGCTATAAAATGACTAACCATATTAAATAGAATCCTAAATTTAGACTTAACAACCATAAATATTATTTATTATTGAAATATTTAAATAACATAAACATAAAACTTGACTTCTGCAGTCTCTTAATATTCTGTCAAAACTCAATTTTGTTTAGTCGAATGATGTTGAGAATATAAAGTAAAAAGTAAAGTAAAGTAATGCCTATTTATTCAGGCGGGCTTAACGTCCAACTACCAAATTAGGTGTCGTGGACGGGGGCGAAAGCACTTACTTTACTAATAACATTTTTTAATCAAATATAAAATTTAGTTATACGCTGGACTCGAACTGGGGTCCTCCCACTTACAAGTCCATGCTCATAACCACTACACCAACACCCGCCCCAATAAATAATATAAATATTTTTTCATTTGAGCAAAGTTTGTTAACAATACATTTAATAGATTAAAAAAAAAAAAAAAAAATCTGCAATTACTGATAATGTCTGGAAAGAAGATAATAATATTATTATACATATCTTATAGATAAACCGCCATAGAGGTGCAACAGGAATGTATGATGTTCTGAGTATATAATGTATGGGTAACAATGGTGAGTAGAGTGTTTGTGTCAGATATAATAGTGAGGAGGAAGGATCGCAGAAGCACACAGTGATGGTGTATTGGTGGTGCTATCAGTACCACAGAAGCATCAGGGACGTATGCGCCTTCAATCGTTGAACTACAACCAAACCAAACACTATTGTATAGTGGGGGTATATGTCAGATGTTTATTCTCATTTCACTCTTGTACTACAACAGACCTCACCAAAACAATGTTTCGCTGATACGAGAACAAAGTGATGTCACCCCTAACTACACAGGAAATAAAATTGCATAGACCAACCCCCACATTTGTGTTATACCAGACAACACAGAGGTTTTCTGATAAAAGTTGACATTTCTATACAATCACTTTTTTTTTAACAATTGGTTTTTCAACTTAATATTTATCAATATTTTTTTGTTATTAATTTATGAATGCAATCAAACTATAATCTTGTTAATGATTAATAATTAATTATTTGTATTGTAATAAATATGATGGTCACATTTCATCACACAGCAATGACGTGTTGCATTAAATTTGATCAGTTGAATTCCATAATAGTTTAATGACACTCTGATTTGTGGTATACTGTCAACATCTGCCAGACATTTAATAAACATAAAGCACTATACACATTGAACTTACTATAAATAGTAGGCTTACCTGCCAGTCAAAATTGAATATATAACAGTATTATTGTAACCAATAACCATATGGAATAACTTAATAGTAATAACACGTGTGAAATTTTTAGGTTAACAATTTAATTGAATTGTAATAAAATCTAACTTCAATAAGTCGTTCTAAGCATACAATCATGTTATTGGGAGAACATTAAAATTTTGAAGGAAGTATTCTTTGGCTGCCGTGCTGAATGGATTTAAATTATAAATTAACTGGAGTGGAGGAAAAAAAATGGCGTTAAAGTTCTATAATCAGTCGTGGTTTGGTGAACTTGGGGTCAATTGAATTTTGACAATAACGGAGAATTTTTATTCTGACCTAAGGGTCTAATTATGTTACAAAAACAAAACTAGGTGGGAATTTCTTTGACATTTTACTTATATTAAGACTTTAATTTCGTCATTATCCCTAATGACCTCATGAAAGTAGTATAAGAGTGTTAGAGGCTGGATGACACATCAAAAAAAGCTCAAAAAAGAGTAAGAATTGGTATGGGTGACATGTTATACCTTAAAATCGTAGAGGAAGATTAATAATTTAAATTGTTAATGCCAAATCAAAATATAACTCTCATCATATAACAGATAAATCATACTTTAAAGGAAAAAAACCCTTCGATTAATAAGATAAAGGATTAATAAATTTTGTGATGTGAATAAATGTTTGTACTTTCCAAGTATAATCTATATTTACATCGTCATCCTTGCATTTAGCTCTGATCCCATAATTGCCTCTGCTCTCTTACTGAATCATATAAATAAGATAGAATCTTGGGCTAAAAAAATGGCGGATTAAATTCAACCCACAAAAATGTCAACAAATCACCTTTACTCTGCGTCGTGCATCCTGTCCTCCAATAACCTTCAACACAATACTACTCTCTTTTGCAAACATAGTTCCCTACTTTGGGATGTCATCGACACAAGACTAACATGGAATCCAAAGACTGGAAGATCTTTCTTCATTGAAAGATGTGCTTCTGGTATGGGTTCCAGGTCATATGGGAATCTTTGGGAATGAGGAGGTGGATAGGTTTGCCAAATTAGGTGCCTCTCTCCCTTTCATTGGTCTAGGGCCTGCTGTTGGTGTGTCTTCTGGCACATGTTTGTCAGGCTTCCAGACGTGGATGACCTCACAGTACTCATCCTTATAGATGAGTGCACTGGGTTGTCGGCAGTCTAAGATACTCATTGGGGGTCCGGATGGAGCTTTAAGTAGCGGGATGCGATGTCTTTCACGGATCTCTCTCAGGCATCTGGTTGGCTTCCTCACTTGGCATTGTGGCTTAAGGAGACATCTCTATACAATGGGACTCATGCCTGACCCCTTTTGTAGAGTTTGTGAGACGGATGAGGAAACACCCATGCATCTGATGACGGATTATTTGGACTGCGAGGAGATAAGGTTTAGGACCTTCGGCCGGAATAGGATATCGGTAGACGATTTTAAGCTATGTCCTTTTAAGGTTTCGGTCCGATTTGTTCGGTCTGGTGAAACTTAGATGGTTAAATCCTGGGCCTGGACTTTTGTTCTAGTCCCAGTAGTTGTTATTCTTTAGGGGTAGCTATATGGGGCAAGAGAGGCTTTGGATAGCGTAGGGTTTTGCCCTGCCTTCTTTGAATAAGCTAATAATAATAACATGGAATCCACATACGAGACTAAAAAGATCGGAACCCTACAAACGGAATAAGTTACTACTCAGACTAATAGGAAGACAATGGAAATTACCTCTCGATCACAAACGACTAATATACAACTGTATACTCAAACCGATGTGGACTTACGGACTTGAACTGTGGGGTTCAACCAAGCGCTCAAACTATCAGAAAATTCAGTCTTTTCAGTCAAAAATACTCCGTCAGATAATGTTTGGATATCTGAAGCTGTCAAAACTAAATATAAAAATTTCTATGACTCCCCTTGCTCTCAACTCTAATCCTCTTGTTCAAAATCTCGCCTCCACAACTATACCAGATAATCCAACCCGTCGACAGAGCCGCTGTTGGCGCCGGATCACCTACAGCAATAGGAAGTAACTCCTGCGAGAGTTTACGTCTGGGGTAGCTTCTCTCCTCCACCCAATCACGTGTTCGTCATCACACATCATCACATTCACTTATTATATTTATTTATGTAGATTGTGAATTTCAAATAAAATTAAAAAAAAAAATCTATATTTAAACTGGGTATACAATATTTCTACTTAAATTTTTAAGTATATTTAACGAAGTACTTTTTGTACTTAACTCTTAGAGTAACTTTTGTATTCAAGTATTTTTTTGTACTGTATTTTCTGAGTTAATTTGTATTCATGACCCGCACCAATTCTGTATTTTAGTAAAAATTCTAACTGTTGCTGGTTTTTCAAATATATATTTGTTGCTAAAGTGATGATAACCTGCAATGTTCTAATTAACATATGCATGTACTTTGTAATTTATGTAATAATTATTGAATATAATAAAAACTGGTTCAGAGACGCTCTGCCATAAATATTCTTTGTATTTTTCCTGTGTATTTTTTTGTATTTATGAACCTGAGGGTAGACCGCTGTAAAGGGTAGTTATTCTAGAATGTCCATTGTAAAATAGTGGCGGCCCTGCCAGGATAATGTTTAAATTTTTTATTTTTTATAAAAGAAATAAATATGGATAAATTGAAGAAGAACAGAAGTGTACTGCGCCACTGTTTTCCCGGAAACAGAAAATAAATTAAATATTAGACGGGGAACACCCAGATTTCAAAGACATTTCTACTTTATGGGCCATTCTGGCTCAAAAAGAGGAAGCCTTAGAAAACTCTCATCAGGCTATTTACGACTTACTAATTGAAAGCAATGTTACGGAAGAAGAACTAACTCAGAAGTAGAAGTTAATGATGAGTATCTTTACAGATTTACTGAAATAAAAATAAAAATAGATAATTTAAGAGAAAGATTTGTTACAATTGTGAATTCTGGGAATATGCCTCTGAAAGGTGAAGCTCACCGAAATTTAAACTTCCTTTAATAGAATTTAAGACATTTGCTGGGGATATTAAGCAATGATTGCCCTTTTAGGGCCAGTTTGAAAAGATCCATAATGCTCTACAGATTCCTGAAGAGGATAACTTTCAATATTTAGTTAAGGCTACAGTACCTGGTTCCAGGATCTATGATGTAGTAAATAGTTTTTCTCTCTTATATCTCTTAGCCGCATTAATGGTATTTCTTGGAAAAGTAGTGGAATGTGCGGAACAAATATCGCTTGCTAGGGAGGGTTTTAGCATTAAACAAGCAGAGCTCAAGAGAAAGAGTAATGAACAACAGAATGTGGCCTTGACTGCAGGCCTCTTAAGCCACCATTCCGTGAAATGTTTGTTTTGTGATGGAGACCAGTGCAGCGAAGAATGCCGCAGAGCTCGTAATATGAAGATCGAAGAGAGGCAACGCTTACTTGAACACAGAAAGCTATGTTTCGCTTGTATCAAGATGGGGCATCAGAGCCGGGGATGTAAGAATAACGTGCACTACCTTATTTGTGATGGAACACATTTCCCATTGCTTGTCCCCAACTGCCTAGAGATAATCTAGTGTCCTCCAGGGTAGAAAAGGTAGAAAAACCCCTGGAGAACCCAGTTACGAAAGAAAGCGCAAACCCTCAGAGTGTTGATGAGAAATGATAGTGAAGAAAAAGAGATAGGGGCGATCCTAGACAGCAGATCCCAAAGGTCGTACATTAAGAAAGTTGTTGCCAAAACCATGGGGTACAAGTCAATCAAGCATGAACCCCTCATCCTTTCTCTATTTGGTGGCAGAAATATGGAGGAGCAGAACCACGATTGCTTTGAGGTCAGGTTATTGAGTCTGCTTAGAAGATCTGACCTCGATTGGAAGCAATGGATCAAGTTAACTATATGTGAGCAAATTGATGCAATACACGAGGGCATTAGTTTGCAGAGTTGTCTCGCGCCAACATCTCACTGACGGAACAGGTTCTTCGGAGTCCGTAAATGTGCTGATTGGAAAAAATGTTCTAGGAAAAATTTTGATTGAGCGAAATCATAACGTCAAACGGATTGGTGGCAATCCAAACACTTTTAAAATGGACCCTTATGACGAAAGTTTCGGATATTTGTAAAGAAAAAAGTGCCACCCTATGTTGTTCCCTACATAGTTTCGTCTCTACATTCGCCAGATATCTCGATAACTCAACTCTGGCAATCGGATACACTGGGTATCAAAAACCCAATAGAGAAGAGATCCAAAGAAGAGTTGGAGGAGCATTTTTAGAAACATCAAGATCAAAGAAGAGGGGAGATATGAGATGTGTTTGCCCTCGTTAGAAAGACATCCTCCGATGGCCAATAACAAAGACGTTTCGTGACAAACAGATTAGACTTTGGGAGACGAAAGTTTTGGAGAAACGCTGGGGGGACACGCAGGGGTGCCTCCAAGCCAAAAGATTTATAAAGACAAGTAGGCAGGGAACTTCGGAGTATCTCCTGTCCCTTAGTAGGACGGGTCTGAGGACCCTGATAGGGATAGTGACTGGACACACTTGGGTGTCCAGCCACTTGTTTAATATAGGAAGGACGTCTAGTCCCATTTGTCAGAACTGTGACGACGGAGTCAGGGAAACGGTGTACCACTACCTTTGTCAGTGTCCCCGTTTCGCTGGAACTAGGTTTCGTGTTTTGGAAGGGCATCACTCTCGCAGGATTGTCTGCGCGAGCTGGGATTCGGGATATCTTGGGATACTGTAGATTAACCGGTAAGCTACCGGGGGAAATTCATTAAGGGGATAGGGGGGTCTCGGGGGGATAAAGGCCACATAGCTTAGGTCCCGCGCCATTAGGCACCCGAATTACAATAATAATAATAATAATAATAGATTAGAGGGATCTTTAATGAGGTTACAAGATAAGAGTGATCCTGATTGTGATCAAGTGGAGCCAAAAGCCTGCGCAGAAGATTTTGCTATCTGCAAAAGATCAGAAAAGATTTGAGACAACGTCCCTTTCCCCGGAAGAAGGTTGATACAGTATCTGTGGGTGATTTTGTCCTAGTGGACAACACTCTGCCAAAATATTCTATGTATTTTGCTTATACATTTTTTTGTATTTATAAATCTGAGGGCAGACCACTAAAAACGGGTAGTTACTCTGGAATGTCCATATAAAACTAACTCGTAAAAATAGTTACTATTTGTCAAATCAAATAAAAAGTATGGCTAATAATGGAGGGAAAGAAAGTAATAGGTTTTATGGAAACTTGTAGGTGAATTTTATTATTGATAGGTGGAACTTATTTCCAGGTACATAGAGGCTGATCTTCCCATCAATCTTCCCAAGTTGCTATTATATGGGATAGAAACTTGGTTACTGAACAATAGGCAGTGCGAGAAACTCCTGGCAGTAGGGATGGACCTTTGAAGGAGATCTGCAGGATGATGGAGACGTGAGAAAATTAGTCCAGAAAAATTACCTAAGGTGGTGATGGACAGCGAAGGTGGATGTTCGAAGAAAGAGAGGAAGACTAAGAGGGAGATGAAAAGATCAGGTTAAGGAGGTGATGGCAGAATATGTGGGCTGATGGAGGGACACACAAGGGAACGTGAAGCTTGGATAAAGGCTAAAGGAAACCTTAATAGAAAGTAAGGGAAGGTCATGTCGGTATTTTCAGACTATTTTAATTAAACAAATAAAATTTTGGTTTTTAATATACTATAAGAGTGGAAATAGAAATGGATAATAAATACATAAATGTGTAAATATACTATTGGAATAAATAATTAGTATAATTAATTAAAAAAGAATGAATGGCTAACGCTTACATGGAGTGTTAATATTAACAGAAAAGTAATACTTTAGCAGACTAATTATGTTTGTGGCTGGTAATTAATTAGTACAATAAATTAATTTACATTAACATGAAAAAAATGCGGTACTATAGGAGGAGAGCATGAAGGATAGGACACTAGGTGATGGTAGGTGTCAACTCTGGTAAATGAGAACACATACTAATATTGATGTATGTCAGTATGTATTATTTAGAGCGCAACTGTAATCGTCACAACTATGTAGGTATATAAGTTATTTGTACATGCTAATATTAGCCCATTTATGGGTGAAAAAGTGCCTACTTTCCTTTTTTTCACACTGTCAATAGACCCCACAGATAAACCAGACTAAGCGCAATTATAGATTTTAATTCAATTTCAATTAATTCCCAAGTTTTATGAACACACTTCCAAAATGTAATTATTGAAAAATCGATTATTAATACAAAAAATATTATATTATGCCAAATTTTATTAAACGTTTTGCCTAACTTTAGATCCTTTCACTGATTTTTTTTAATACTTTAATTTAACGTTTCATGCAATTTGTTGTTGAATAAGATATTCCATAAGATTTCTGAGGTGTCTGACTGTTTTTCATCATGCCGGGAATGCTGAAAATAATTTTGACTGATAAATATTTGGTTGTTTGGGATCGGAAGACCGGGTTTCATTTTAGCTTTCCTACTAAAAAGACAAAATTAGAATGATAGGGCCAAACATGATAATTAAAAGCATGATATCTTAAAGGTGATGAAGTGTCCTGATAATAGATATGTCAAGATGGTTGCCTATGAAGTCATTAATAGCAATGTTCTTTGGTTTAACCAGTGGACTACATTATCATTCGTCCATCTGTCAGATTTATATCGATAATATTTCTTAAGTTATTAATAACTTATTAATAAAATTAGAGAAGATCATCAACTAGAGATTTTGGAGCGCGTTTAATCTACCAACAGTTTTTTTATTTTATAAATCTCTAACAGAAATATTGCTAATTTTGCCATAAAACAAGAATAGAAACGAGCTAACTGAGCGAAAATTATGATGGCTGTTTCAAATTAAAGGTGAGTTCTTGTATTTGAAATTTATTCCTTGTATAGAGAAGGAAAGGTACTCTGTTCTATGTGTAACTCTCGGGTTAAGGAAGACACCGTTCGTTTCATCGCTGAGTGTACTGTTTTATCCGAATTTAGAGATTTCTAACTGGGTAGACCCGTTTTGACAACAATTGATACGTTAAATTTTCCTAACCGCAAAGTTATTATTCTATATGCTCGCATTTCATGGAAATATCGCTAAGTAAACAATTTATTACCGCCACCAAGAGCTAGAAAAAATTGATTTACCAGGTTTATTATATTTACAGTTTATAATTTATAGTTTTATTGGTAAATATTTACTTTAATTTTATAAATTCCTTATTCTATATACAGATATTATTTATTATCATATCCATATTCACTGATTTCATTATATAACTCATTATTAATTTTTTGTCTTTATTCTTTTGTAAGGTTAAATCTTTTCTTATTTTCACATCGACCTCCAGCTGACGGATTTTTCTATGATTTACAGTGAATGTCTCTTTTATTTTGTAAATATTTTTATAATAAAGTATTATTATTATATTATTATGAAGATAACACGGATCAATTCAGTTAGCTAATTGTACTAGTAAAAAAGGCTTCAGACAGCGAATCGTCCCTCAGTTGATTTCTTCCTGAAAGCAGTTTCTTTCCCTTGATGGCGTTATGTATGGGCCATAGTAAGTTGTTGCTGAATGTTCGTTTCGATATTGGCTATTTACTTCATAAGTTAAGACTCTTCGAACATTGAATTCAGACTGTTAATGGTTTCTTAGACTCTGGCTGGTTGATTTGTGACTCATGAACGATAATTATAAATCGACTAAAGACTTGAAATTGCCAGGTGTAAATCAATTTTTTCTAGCTCTTGGTGGCGATACTCACAACACATTTCGGCCAATAAACTGAAATCTTGATGAAGAATGCGATATCATAGACTAGGACAATACAATGTCTAAGCACACACATTTGCTACAGTATTGTAGACTATTTATCAAGATAATAGGTGAAAATAATAGGCAAATACCAATGTGGAAAAAACAATTAGCAATATACAGATGCTTAAATACTAATATTTATAAAATGTACAGTATACTACATTAGAATACAAAAAACAACTAGACGTCAGCCAAAATAATTGTTATTAGTGTGGTAGAAGTTGAGGGAAACAAAATATGACTCATCATTCATACTACCATCATATATATAACTGCGTCACCTAAACACCATTGTGCCCAACACCGCATCGCCACGCATTGACTCGACACACCCTATCACCACCACTCCACCAACATCACTGGCACGTTATCTACTACAATCAACAACTCACCCAAACCCCAAATGAGAGGAAGATCTAGAATTTGTATGTAAAGGCATATCACATATCAGAGACTGAGACAGTTTTAATAAGCCAGTTCAAGAAGTATCATCATAATAGAGTTTACAATCACACAACTGAAACTTTCTAAGAGTTCCTATAAGCATTCATCGACAACAATCTAGCTTAACGCTCTCTACATTACTAAGTCTCTACAACTTAGTGCCAACTAAGTGTAATTTGTATATCTAATGTAGTATGTTGTAAACATCGTTCACGTATTACGTTGTTTTGTTAGAATAATTTTCCCTCTCCCGGCTATAAAACTATCTATTCAATCCATAAAACTAAATCAAATTTTTATATTTACGGAAGGGTGGTCTCTCACGCGGAGGCCCCGCGTTCGAGTCCAGTAGTGCTGCCTTGAGATTTTCTCTTAGTAGAGGCGTCTATAGCTTACTGTCTAGGTTAACTCACAAAACCTAAGAAACAGTTTATAATTATATTTTGTACACCAAATATATATGGAAAACAGAGATGAGAATGAAGCGCGACCGAATAGCGGTGTAACTGCACAATTATTGAATCTTTCTTGATACTGATTAATACTTCTCATAGCCTGAATATTCTGCTTATACATTGAAGAGCAAGCACCCCTTTTATATGTTTTGTAAGCGGTGGACTCTGGCTTGTAGATTTTTGTAGGGGATTATTGCACTGCGACCTGAAAGATCTATTAAAGCCCCCCCGGAGCCTTCGCCGTTGTACAGCCGGCCTCCAAGCAGCGTTCTCTAGCTACAGACAACACTGGCCATCACCGGACAATGAATTGTAGAGTCTCCTAGGAAGAAAAAAATCTAAGGGCAACATGCTGGATTCAAACCCGGGACCTCCGCGTTGCTAATCCAGCGCGCTACCACTGAGCTAATCCCTTCCTTCTCCCTTGGCTAGGGACGGAGACCCTAGTTTGTGTATTGTGTTTGTCCTTGTCTGTAAAGTGAAGAATGTATGTAGTTTAAGTGTATTGTGCACTGTTCTGATGAAGTGCATGGAATACTGAGCTGTGGTAGCCCGTGAGGTCGCTACCCCTTAAGTAACTACCCCTTGCGGGCTGGACTCTGGCTTACTGTTTGAAGAGACAGGTTTAGTTTCCCGCTTAGGGCAGCCGTAGTGGGATAATAATTAGAGACTTGACGTCTTGTGGAACGAGGTCTTGTGATGCAAATAAACGTAGAAAAGCTGTCGTGGGCTATCATCTAGAAGCGTAACATATCTAGTGACTATGTATTGTGACGCGTACATGTGGTGTACCACCAAATAACTTTCAAATATGATAGCAATCTTCTAGTCTCAGTAGTTAAATATTTTAAGAGATTTGTAGTCTAGTCCCTAGATGATTTTCTTCTCACATAAGCTCCTTCATAGATCGGTCTGTAGAGGGAGTTAGTTGGTTTCTATCTAACAATTATTTGCTTATAAGTATTACTTCAATTTACTCTCTACAACGTCCATTATAATGAAGTTTATTCGTCGGTGGAAGGGAACTTGTATATTAAAAATTGTTACAAAATATACATTACAATATGATATTAAAAGTACGAATATACAAAATATTGCTAAAATTGCAAAAACAAAGAATTCGACTCAATATTTAATTCTAATTAGTGTGATTATTTTTTAATAAGTTGTAAAGAAGATTAACTTGTTCCTATAAAATCAAGTAAAATAAAAGGAAATTTTTATTAGAATAATACAAATAAATAAATAAATTACAATCAACATAACGATAAGGGATAAAGAAAACAAGAGTTAAAAAATCAACATCAATAAATCGTAAAATATGGGGCGGTAGGGGATTTAAAAAGTTGTTAACTAAAAATATGTCTGGCAGAAGGGTGAGGATCAATTAAATGTGTGGGCTAGCCAGCATGACCAGATGTCGCACAGAATGCTGAGCGCCTAGCGGTCCAGCACACAGCCTCTATATTTTATTCATCTAACAGTCATCCATCGTGCGCCTTTTCTTTCTTTTTTTTTATTATTCCCAGTTTCTCTCTATCTTTCTCATTTTTTTTTCGGCTAATTTTATTTAACGGCTAATCTATTCCAATTCTCATTAACAAGCTGTATCCCATATATACAGTTTTTGTTGCCAAATAATATAACTGAATATATTTAATAATATAGTTATTAAGTAGGTCACACTTCTGAACAATAAAAGTTTAATAAGGAATTTTTACTGGCATTCTTTTATTCAATAAGAAATTCACTATTGTGGTGAACAATTGTTAATGAGTGAGAAACAAAATTTAATAACTATTCTCCAAAAAAGAAAGCTAAGCGGTGGGATTACTGCAATAGTGTACACACAGTTAGGCGGATGTGAAGGTAAGTCGGATGTATATATTGCATAAAGCAGTGGAACTCTTCCTTTCTTTGTGATACTTCAGCTAGAACGAGGAACAATATACGAGGGAAGTGCTTTCAATTACCCGAAAGAATCGTATGGAAAGATAGGAGTTGTGAATGAGATAGTAAATGGTAGTAACAGGTGGATTCTCGCTTGAGTGCCAATAGAAGTCCTTTGTGCCATATGCGATAGAAGGTCTGCAAAATATCGTTAAGACTACCCCAACACAAAACAGAGTTTGAGTTCAAAGGAAGTGGCAATGTTGTGTACACCACGATGAACCTATTGGTTTGTGGAGTGGCAACCGATGATTTAGTATTACTTTAAGAGTCTCCGCAATTTCTACAAGAAGCGGAAGTAGGACTGTTACGAATATTTTCTCTTGAATGGGAAAAAGGCTAAATTGGATGTTAGAAAGGTAAGTAGATGAGGTTTTTTTTTTTTTTTTTTTTTTTTTGGAGGGGGGTTTCATTAATAAGGATAAGTAAATTAAAAGTCTGCTGTGAAACACTCACATGACTTTCTTTTACTGCACAAATGGCCGGGACTTGTTCTGGGGATAGTCAGAACCTGTCTCTAAAGAAATGGACTTAGAGGGAGTACGGTCGCTACTGGAGGCTAAGCAATCGGGCAAACTACGACAAGGTGTGATGCCCGGGATGTGTAAGAGAAAAAACAGTGAAACCTTGGGTTTAAGCAGGTATAAGATTTGTCTGATAGCAGGCCTGTTTACACGGCATGGTAGGTTCAAAAAATTTTTGGACAAGGTGAGATTAATTGATTCGGAGCCCTTAGGCAGACTATGTCAGGAAGATGAGGACACGGCCACTTACCTGATGTTCGACTTCGTTGCAATCGGCAAATTGCGATACGAGATCTTTGGCACGTTGAGACCGGAGGAGATCATAGTGCAAGAAGAACTAGTGGGGAAAGTCCTTGACCTCATGAAGAAAGGAGGTTTCCTCTATTAGGCACAAGGAGGTTGGCACAAGAAGCCTCAATAGGTTGGCAGCGGTGTCTGGGTGGAGTCCCCCCCCCCCCCAGCATCATTCTATTTTATTCTATTGTACTGCATTAATACGATTATTATGAACATTTTCTTAAAACTTGTAATTTTTACTGTATATGTAACTGTCCTATCGCACATAGTAGTAATCCTCACAGATTCCCCAAAACTCCACTTAAATCAATTTTTATATAAAATGTATCACTAGGAGTAAAAATGAGCAGCGTTCTTAATAGTAAAAAAGAAATCTGATATGAAACACTCACACAACATACTTTTAGTCCAGTTTTCAAAATTGTAATCGACAAACTTTATAGTCAGTGTACAAAATTTAATGAAAATTCGGTCGGTGTTTTTATGGAGAAAATCATAAAAACTTCAGTAAAAAAACACTTCCGATTCACTAATTTTCTTGAAACTTGGAATTTCAACAACATATTTAATTCTAATCAATATTATTTATAGAACTGATTTATTTATTGATAGAATTGTGTAATAAACTGAACTAGCACTTTACAGGAAACCGTAACCCTACCACTCCCCCAAAGTACCCTTCAGTGCATTTTCCGGAAGAAACGTTACAAATAAAAGGTGTACCTATTTGTCCGTCTAGTTGACATAGCAAATTAAAAAAAACTCTTGTAGCCATATTTGAGAAAATCGCTAAAAAATTAAAAAAAAAAAAAAACATTCAGTAAAGTGGTACCTTCGGTTGAGGAATTTCGACAGATTTTGTCGGATCGCAATATCAACTTTGAACTTTCTATTTTTGTTTTGTTTTTGAGCTATGCTGTTCAAATGCATACATACATAGACACACACACACACACACACACACACACACACAGACCATTTTATAAAAACCACTTTTTTGGACTCATTAAACCTCAAAATGGATATTTCCGGTGAAAACTCGATATCGAAAATTTGACATGATTATAATAGTAAAAATAAGTAAAAATCGTTCTTACTATTAATGAGTAAATTCCAAAATTTTCACAAACCTACTCCGTAAAGTCATACTTCCGATTAACCAGTTTTTCAACAAATTTGGAATTCCAGCAATGCATTCGATGTACCTTAGTATTAAATGTAATATATTTGTTAATATTAAATAGGTTATAAATTGTATTGTAATGGCAATTTAGAGAAGTGCCATAAACTTTGCCACACCTTTAAAAAAAAAAACTCTCTAAAGGTCAAATTTCCTGTAATAAATGTTTCAAATAACACCTATATAGGCATTTATGCATTTGGTATTTAGAATGTAATAGTATAATATAATTTTATGCAAATAATAAAGAAAGTTTCTTTCTCGCCAAAACTTTTCTCGTTCGCGAGGAAATCGCCAACAAAACTAAAGCAAAAAATATGGTCTGAAACACTCACACAACTCTCTCTTACTCCAGTTCTCAAAATTATAATTTGACAAATTTTACAGTTTGTGTACGAAATTTAATGAAATTCGTCGAAAATTGAAAAAAAAAACTGTTCAATAAAAGCGCACTTCCGGTTTACTAATTTCCTTGAAATTCGGAATTTAGACCATCTATTTATTTCTAATTAATTTTCTTTGGATGATAGAATTGTATAATCCAACCATATGATAACACTTTAGAGAAAAACCTAACCCCACCCCCTCCAAATAAAAGTGCCCTTAAATGAATTTAGCCAGAGAAATGTATTAAATAAAAGTGGTAGATCATTGTATGTTTAGTTTATAATAGAAGTTTCAACAAAAAATTGTCGGAGCCATTTTTTAGGAAAAATCGCGAAATAGTGAAAAAAAAAATCATTTAGTAAAAAGTAATAAAGTAAACGCACTTCCGGTTATCCGATTTTTTTTCAAACTCAGAATTTCAACAACATATTCAGTTATAATTAACATTATTTAGATGACAGAATTGTCTAATAAACTAAAATAGCACTTTAGATGGAAACTGGTGCTATTTTCCTTCCCATCCTTCCCCCATAACCTTCTCTTAAATGAATTTTTCCAGAGAAATGTTTTAAATAAAAGTTATAGCTCTTTGTATGTGTAGTTGATATAGCAAGTTTGAAAAAAATCGTCCGAGCCATTTTTTGGAAAAACGCAAAAAAGTAAAAAGTAAAGTGGTTGAGGAATTTTGACAATTACGTAGTGTCAGATCCCATGGTGATACCTGAACGGAATATCAAGTTTCAACTTTCTACGGTTTATCGTTTTTGAGCTATGCTGTTCACTCACATACATACATACACACAATTTGCTAAAAACCACTTTTTTGGACTTAGGAGACTTCAAAACGATATTTCCGGTGAAAACTCGATATCAGAAATTTGGCACAATTACAATACTTCCTCATACTAGGAATAAGAGAAAGTAAAACGGTCATACTATGTTTATGCTGAAAATGCATCTAATTACAACATGATTTTTCCCCCTTTACGCCATTCTAAATTGTATTTTGTTAAAAATTCAATTCCGAAAACTTGACTCAACTGTAATATTTCGCTTTCCCATAAAGCATGAAGAAAAACTAAAATAATTTATGAATTTATATCTAACTGAATTTAATGATTTAGAATAAAATTTTAATAATTCTATCATTATATTAATAAGAAGTTACAAAAATATACAATAACAGAAACATTCAAAGAAAAGAAAATTCAAAGTGTGCCTTTTATTGGTTAAGTAAAATTAGTGTAACAGTGCGGATTGGATTAAAAGAGGTAATAAATTAGTATGAATACACAAGTTGCTGTTTGAAATCACCCACTAAACATATATCACTATAATTTGTATACATAAACCCTCAGAACACCAGTGAGCTAGCGCACCAGTCAACTGGCTTAACGTTGCTAGATCAGGCCGCCGGTCACATGTATATTTATTTAAGGCACACTGTTTACCTTAACTTACAAACGCATACAAACTGCTTGTGTGGAAAAAAAAACAACAAATTTTTAACAAACATACGAACTTATTGCTAAAGGACATTTTACATTTTTTTAATTCTTACAATTATGTGGCTTTGTAAATTTGAATAAATTCATAGTTTATTGCCAAATTCTCTTATTTATGATTATTTCTATACTAAAAGTGCAAATAATTCAGTGAAGAAGGCTACGCTCCATCCAGCTCAGGATTCTCTACTAACAACGAATAAATAAATTACGAAGAAAAAAGTCGGTTACTTTGAAAAAAATATCGTATAACCAATGAGAAATTAGTGCAATATTTTTAAATATACAAGAGTCATTCAATAAGTAACGAGACAAATCGCTTTAGCTCGCTGTAGAAACGATTTATTTAATCAGTGCATCAAGTTGGCATCCTTGTACTTAGTTTCTCATCACCTGTTCGAGAGTGTTTGGTAAGCATAACCTCAAATGTATTCAGTTAACAATGGTGAATCCGCTCGAGCATTGCACCTCGGAAGAGCAACGCTCAGTGATTAGATTCTTAGTTGCAGGAGGTATCAAAAATACTGAAATCCACAAAAGAATATTGAAAGTGTACGGGAATAATAAATTGTTTGAACAGTTCGAACAAACGGGTAGAACAGTTTAATAGTGGTCGTGTAAGTGTCTGAGATGAGCAACGAATTGGACGACCGGTTGACGTTGCAACTTTCTCCTTCGAATCTCGCATTAATGCGTTAATCAGGACAACTAGCGTATTACTGTTGAACTGATAGCTGAAGAAGTGCATGGAACTGTCATCGATAACATTATTCAGAATATCTGCAATACAAGAAAACTTGTGCGAGATGGGTTCCAAGACAACTTATGGACGACCCCAAAGAAACCAGTTTCAAATCAGTCAACAGTTGAAATGAACGATGTTTAATTGAAAAAGAATTTTTCAGTAGAATTGTAACATGTGATGAAACATATACACCATATTGTGCCGGAGTCCAAGCGTCAAAGCCTTGAGTGGAAGCATACGGGTTCTCCCACTCGAAAAAAATTCAAGACCCAGCCGTCTATGGGTATAGTCATGCTTACATTATTCTAGGATTCGCAGAGGCCTATGTATTGTGACTATCTCGAAGATCAACGAACCATCAACACCCAGTATTACAGTGATATGCTCACAAACAAAGTGAGGCCTGCCGCATTTGCTAATTTCTAACAAAATTTATTTATACAAATAATTGCATTTTTTAATATTTTAGAGATGTATATATACGAGGGGCATTCAATAAGTACCGCTTTAGCTCAAAAGGGGTTTGTTTAATCAATACAATAGTTTCAATGCGTCATGTTGGCACCCTCGTACTTAGTTTCTCATCAGCTCTTCGAGAGTATTTGGTAAGCATAACCTCAAATGTATACAGTTAACAATGGCGAGTCCGCTCGAGCATTGAAACCTTGGAAGAACAACGCTCAGTGATTAGATTTTTAGCTGCAGAGGATATCGAAGGTAGTGAAATTCAATTGTTTGAACCGTTCGAAAGTTTACAAATGTGTAGAACAGTTTAAATGTGGCCATGTAAGTGTCTGTGACGAACAATGAAGTGGACGACCGGTTCCCTCGAATCTCACATTAACACGTTAATTCAGGGCAACAGGCGTATTACTCTTGAGCTGATAGCTGAAGAAGTGCACGCGAGTGTTGGAACTGTCCATAACATTATTCAGAAAAAGCTGTAGTACAAGAAAACTGTGCGAGATGGGTTCCAAGGCAACTTATGGATGCCCACAAGAAACCAAGAAATAGTGGGATGGGAGATCCTTACACATCACCCCGACAGCACCGACCACGCCCCATCGGTTCCATTTTTGGACCCCTTAAAGAGACTCTGCGTGGTAAACATTTTCAATCTAATGAAGAAGTTAAAAATCAGGTGCAAAAGTGGCTTCGAGATCAAAGCAAAGAATTTTATGCCAGAACCATACATAAACTAAAAGAACGATGAGACAGACAAGTGTATAAATGTTGCTGGGGACTATGTTGAAAAGTAGCCAAAGTTTTGTATTGATTAAATCAATCGTTTTTGAGCAACAGCGATTTGTCTCGGTATTTATTGAATGACCCTCGTATATATTTTTTTTATATATAAAAGCGTTCTCCCTCCTTTAACCCATTGCTTCGTAACAGAGTTCTTGATGAATCTGAGAAAACTGTAGATTCCTAGTCAATCCACAAACTACAGAATTTTAAAATTATTATGGGAAAAGATGATCTTTTCATCCTCTATCCTCTCTTTTTTCAGAAATAAGATGGAGAGAGATAAAAATAGCACATGGATAATAAATTGTGCCAGAAAAATTAGAATGATGGTGGAGCATCACACAAAATTTAGCAGCTAATTATACGATCAATTTTTCTACATTAAATTCATCTGATATTCCATACATTATTAATTTGTTTTACAATTTGTTCTTAGAGAAATTCCCTATACAATATGGAATATTCTAATATTCTACATTAATAATTATTACAGATTTAATGTAAACAAAAAACACTATCTCCAGAATGTTTCATTGCAGGCATTAAAACTAATAAAATATGGAAATTTATTAGCAAAAAATGGAAAAAGAAGTATAGTGCCCGGGGGGGGAGAGATTTATTAAAATTTTTGTTGGATATCAGATGATTTATATCTGTATGTACAAAGCGAGTATGTGGTGATGGCGGTGGTGGCGGAGTGAGTAACAACAGTACAATGAAAACTAATAAAAAATCTGCTCACCATAGACGACGATATCATTGTCTCCTAGTAGCCAGGCTATCATGCACATACATTATTACAGGCATACAGCTGTACAACCATGGTAAACTAACTGAGAGATATAAAACCCAAAGTTATAGAATATAGGCTGTTGTTCAGTATATTGGGTGTTAAAAATCGTTATTATAATGTTTTCTATCGGCATTAACCTCCGCTTTTTTTAATGCATATATTTATTGGCAGTTAGGGGATAAATCATAAATTACATTAAAGGCTATTGAAAAATCTTTATCAGAACCATCGGAACTATATTCATTTATTGTATAGTACCAACAAGAGGACTTTCCTCCATGATTCTTGTATTTCAACAAAAGTTAAATGAAATTTAAATTGTCAAATTTTATTAATAATAATTATTTTAACAAACATAATCATCTGTCTTTAATTTTATTAATTATCAAAATTAAGAGGACCTCAATATGTGTATAACTGATGAAAGAAAACACAAGTTTCGAAAATTTTATACTACCTCTGACCTTTATACATATATGTGTATAAGCAAAAATATTTCGTATACATAATAATGCAATTCGTAAGAACAGTTTTGAAAAAAAAATAAGAGAAAGTAATTATAGAGCAGTACTTTTGAGAAACTCATAGACCCAAAAGAGAATATGAGAATTCATGCTGTTTTCGTTCACATGGACCAATTGAAAAAAAAAGATTAACCATCCAAGAAATATTTTTATTTTAATAAAAAAAATATTTTTTTATATATTTCATTTATATATAAATATATAAATTGAAAACTCACAGAAAAAAATATACTAATATACCTAATTGAAGATTGATTTATATATATATATATAAATTGAAAACTCAAGAAAAAAATATACTAATATACCTAATTGAAGATGGGATTTAGTAAATTAATAAAATATGAATCAATCACACAACATTGTGAAAATGAAAAAATGTGATTTCTTGAAATTCTCAAATTTCTAATAAATAAATTTTCTTGAAAGTTGGAATTGTTTCAATTGAATTTCTTAAATGTTTTTTTGTTAGGTGATGCAATCGTACATAATTATGAAATGACAATTTTGGACTTGAATCTAGAATCACAGCTTCTCAGAAACCTCACACTCACCTTCTCAGAAACGACACAATAATATTTTTGGAGGGGAAATTTAAAAGTGATAGGCCCAAATATATGTAATTAAACCAGGTATAAAGAAAATATTAAAATGTGCGATAATCTGGGGGGAAAAAATTACTTTTAGTAAAGACCCACGACTGTGCCAGGGCATGTTGGCATTGAAGGGCAAGAGATGGCCGACGACCTGACGAAGATAGGTGCTGCGACCCCGCTTCTAGGGCCGGAACCCTTTTTGTGGGGCCAGCGAACCCGGTTTCTCTTGGGAGAACATAGGGAGAAGGAGGATATCAACTCTGCAACTCCTTCCGCGGTTTGCGGCAGGCCAGGAGCTGCATGGGAAATTATAACCAGCGGAGATCGGAGGCCTGCATTGGCTTGAGTTAAGAGCAAGGCTTGGCGTTCTCACGGGTTTCCTCACGGGGCATTGCCGACATAGAGAACACCTGACGAAGCTGGGCTTGGAAGGTGACACAGCTCATGCAGACTCTGTGGGGAGTTGGAGGAAACTCCATTACATCTCCTAACGGACTGCAAGGCTGCCATTCAGAGAAGATTCAAGAACCTGGGTAGCTACCAGGGGAGGAGGGGGTTGCTAAGATTCCTCAGGGATCTTAACCTGATGGAGGGTCTGTAGAACGGATGTTCATTTGGGACATCCGCTCGGGTGCTGTGGGCAAATAACCTACGGCACCCAGAGGACACAGCACAATAGATCACAAGGTCGCAGTGCACTGGCCCCCCTTCAAAAAAAAAAAAAAAAAAAAAAAAAAAAAAAAAAAAAAAAAAAAAAAAAAAAAACCACGACTGGATGGATTTTGACCGGTTCTGATTGCTCTGGTGATTAAGAAAAAGTAATAATAATAAATAAAAACTAAATCTTGCGCAATAATTCTTGCTCAAGGGTCAATATAGAACTGAAGAGTCAGAAGGCGATTTCTATATTGGAATCTTTTGGTCGGCATGCCACGGTGTCCTTTCCCATTCAGTCATAGGCTTCTACTTCTCTTCACGTAACAAAACGGCCGCATATGTATAGTAATAAAACGGCCAATGGCGTGGAATGGAATTCTGACTTCTTATACAAAAGACGACTAGAATAACAGTACTATTATAACATCGGGGTATTTACCTAGTGATACCTAAAGCAATATGTTTTTGAGCTAATTGTTTACATTTATTCATACGCAGACAGAAACATAATAGATACACATACACACACACACACACAAAACCAGGATATAAATTTATATTTATATATATAAATTCTTGAAATATTTTTTCGTATTAAGGCAATATATATTTCTGATAAAAATCTCAATTTCATTTTATTGGTCTAGCAAAATAATAATAATAATAATAATAATAATAATAATTACTTCTATAATAGGAATTATTCCTACTTAAATTAGTAGTTCAGTTATAGAGAGTACGTTAAACTTAAAACTATACATATAGGTATATATACTAGTAGATAATATATATATAAATTAAGGTTTATTAATAAAACAAAGTATAAATATCCAGGCTACCGTTTGGCTGCATTCACCCATTCTAGTCTGGCTGCCCAAAGTTTGGGCACTATCCAAAAGAGGACACCTAACATTATTGTCTGTATCTGGTCCAATCTTTCCTTTCAATCTTACCACTCTAAAAAATTTTCTAACAAACTTAACTAAATTTAAAATATACACCTAAACAACTGCCTATTGTATACACCAACATGCCACACACACATTATACAATTAATGAAATCATTATAATATTTCGAAAATATTAAACTAAATTCAACTGTAGAAAGTTCTGTTTATTTTCCAAACAAATGTAAATACATATACAATATCACTGATTATAAAAAACATTGATTATCTGCGGATATATAAAAAAAAAAAAGAAGATTTTAAAATAAAATAAATCAAATAAATTCAATTCAAATAAATATAAATAAGGCATATATGAAATATAATAATATAAAAATAACTTTTTTTTATAATATAAAAAAATAATATTTATTATCCAGATAATTCAAAATGAAACAAATTCTAATTTTTTTTTTTAAATTAGTGCATTTTCCATTGGGACCTCGTTGGGTGTCTGAATGCGCTCTAACGTAAAAATGATTAAAAATGGAGAATAAGGAAAAGTAAAAAATTCATATTAGTTTGTAAAATGTTAATAGTAAATAAAGGATGCGCTCCCGCCTCCTTCCAACCATTCCTAATTTGATGGCTGGGCGTCAAGCCCGCCTGAAAAAATAAACATTACTTTACTTCTAAGAAACATTGAAAAATATAAAGTTACAAATATGATCCTCAAAATCAATTTTTTTTTTTTTTTTTTTTTTTTTTTGCTTCAGAGGAAGGAATTTTTCAAAATTGGGTACAACTTCTTTGGCAGTGGTGAAAGAAGAAAACTTTAAACTTTAGTAAAGTTGATATTTATTAATTTCGGCCAACTTTTGTGGAGTCTACCGTGGTATTTCTCCCTGGCAGTTCCTGTTGAAGAACACCCAAGATATTGGGCGAAACGGAGAATAAAAATAAACTTATCTGAAGTTTAAAAAATTTCTTCTTTCTCCAGTGCCAACAATCGTTTTACAAGTATTATTAACAACGGGCCAAACCAAACCTATTATCTATATTTCAAAATGAAGATTTTTTGGTGAAAATATCAGGAATGTTTCTAAAGATCTGGGAATCATGGCAACTATTTGGACAAGAAGCGTTACCTGAAAGGTTGTGATATTTGATGAGGTTTTTTTATAATCGCTACCTCATACCAGACTACCTGTGAAGGAGGGAGGGGTACTGATATTTTTGAATGGAAATTTGCACGCCCGTCTATCGCTTGCTGCAACACGACAATAAGAGGCCATACGCTGCCCACGTTTTAAAAGATTTTCTTTGGGAATATTTCCACATCCAACTTATTCTCTGGACTTGTACCAAGCGATTACTACCTATTTCCAAAACTGAAAAAAAAAAAACAGTGCGTGGGATAAAAACTGAAAGATCTAGCGATCGACAAGTAGATGGATATAGGACACACAACAAACTTTTTTAAAGATCTTAAAAAAAAATAGTCGTACACTGGGAAAGGGTAATACTAACCCACAAATTTTCATTAATCTTAGTTTTTTTTGTTTTTTTTTTAAGTTTTCTTGGCGTTCGCATTATACACATAAAAGGTGGAAGAGATTACACTTATTGATTTTTTTTGGGGTATTGGAAGCGATTACATTTAATGACAACCTCCAGCCTCTTACCGTGACAGCCTCCAGCAAAAACTTGTAATTTCAATTTAATGTTAATTTTAATTCACAGAATTAAAACCATTCAATTTTTTCAAATATAATTTTTTTTTTAAATTTAAGGCACGTCAACATGTATGGGTTTCACCTTTCTCTATTGAGAAGGTGCATTGCACTGCCGGCCCCCGGACAGTATTCTCTCGTTACAGACAACACTGTCCATCACTGGACAGTGAGCTTTAGAGGCTCCTAGAAAGAAAAAAAATCTAAGGGTAGCACAGCTGGACTCGAACCCGGGTCCTCCGCGTGGGCTTCCAGTACGCTAACCACTTAGCTATTCCTTCCCCAAAATATAAATATGATAGTGTTTAATTACATATGTGCAGTTAGCATTCCTTGTTTAATGAAAATCTCTGGAAGCATTTGCGAAAAAAAATCCCGAACTCACAACCTATGTCATGTAAAGTTGCGAATTTCCAGTTAACAGATTTCTACAAAATTGGAATGCTAGCACTGCATTTAATGAGCTTTATTTTATATAGATGGTGAGTCCGATTTTATGCTAAAGTACCACTTTAGAGGAAAGTTCAACATTGCAGCACATCCCAGGAACTGTCCAATAATAAATTTTCAAGGAATAAAGTTGCAAATAAAAGTGATAGACACTTATTTGTGTGTAGAAAACGTATGAAGTTTAAAGAATAGTTGTGATTTATGTATTTACTTATCGCACAAGTTTAAGTTTTTACTTTCACTTATTGCTGGTAATAAGAATTATTGCTACTATCAAGGTTCCACCGGAAATATAAATTTTAAAGCCTCCCGAGTACGGACAAATTTTAGCGAATCGTTTGGTGTGTATGTATATGTAAACAAAATATCTCAAAAACAAATAATCATAGAAAGCTCAAACTTGGTATTTTAAATTTGGTATCAGTTCAAAAAATTGCATCAGGTGTTGGTATAAATTGAGGTGGCTTTTGAACTGACTGGTAAGTTGTATGATAATTAACTGATTGCTTGCTAAAATTGCTTCCAAATTTTTTAATTTTTTTTGTGTGTGATAGTTAGCATAGAGAAGACCTTTAAGGTTTTCTATTTCTGTCGTTGTATCTAAATATGTTTTTAAATAGTTTTCAAATGTTATAGAAAAAATTAAAATATTCAACGCGAGAGTAAAGTTCTTTTACACATACGCTTGCGGTCCAGGGCAGGTCAAACCTGAACTGGAGTATGTAAATGTGGCACTTTCTCTCTTGTGAAATAAATAAATTTTTTTCTGATTTAGATTTTATGAGCTTTGTATTTATTTATTTATTTATTTATCTATTTATACATAAGTATAGATGTACAAAGGTTAAACTCGTTACTTGTTGAAGTCATTATACGTATTCAACCAATAAATATATAAATAAAATAAGCAAATTATTTTAAAGTAAAAAAACATAAACATATAGTTCTCATTGCATTAAAATAAAATAGAATTTGGCTAGGTTACACAAAAATATTTAAAAAAAAAAAATCTGGTGTGAAACACTCACACAACATTCTCTTACTCCAGGTCTCAAAATGATAATTGACAAATTTAATAGTTTCTGTACCAAATTTAATGAAATTCATCGAAAACTGAAAAAACTGTTCAGTAAAAGCGCACTTCCGGTTAACTACTTTCTTTGAAACTCGGAATTTTGGCCATCTATTTATTTCTAATTAATTTTCTTTGGATGATAGTATTGTATAATCAACTTAAGATAGCACTTTAGAGAAAAACATAACCCCACCCTTTCCCTAAAAGTGCCCTTAAATGAATTTTCCCAAAGAAATGTTTTAAATAAAATGTATGTTTAGTTTAGACAGGAAGTTTCAAGAAAATCGACGCAGCCATTTTTGAGAAAATTGCGAAAAAGTGAAGAAAAATCATGGTAAAGTGGTAAAGTGAACGCACTTCCGGTTATCCGATTTTTTTTCAAACTCGGAATTTCAACAACATATCCAATTCTCATTAATATAATTTAGATGATAGAACTGTCTAATAAACTGAAATAGCACTTTAGATGAAAATCTAGCCCCACCCCTCCCCCATAATTACCCTTAAATAAATTTTCCCAGAGAAATGTTTCAAATAAAAGTTGTAGCTCTTTGTATGTGTAGTTGATATATCAAGTTCGAAGAAAATAGTCGGAGCCATTTTTTGAGAAAAACGCAAAAAAATAAAAAAAACAACTTGTAAAGTGGTACTTCCGGTTGAGGAATTCCGACAGATAAGGTACAGTCAGATCCCATGGTGATTTCTAAACGGAATATCTAGTTTCAACTTTCTGCGGTTTTTAGTTTTTTTGAGCTATGCTGTTCACATACATACTCACACAAACACATACACACACACACACCATTTTCTCAAAACCACTTTTTTGGACTTAGGGGACCTCAAAACGGATATTTCCGGTGAAAACTCGATATCGAAAATTTGACACGATTACAATACTTCCTCTTACTAGGAGTAAGAGAAAGTAAAATAAAAACTGGTGTCAAACACTCACAGTACTTTTTCTTACTGCAGTATACAAAATTCTAATAGACAAATTTTATAGTTGTTGTACCAAATTTAATGAAATATGTCGATGATTTTATGTAGAAAATTGCGAAAAATTGAAATAACTTTTCAGTAAAAACGCCCTTCCGGTTTACAAATTTTCTTGAAACTCGGAATTTGGGCAATCTATTTATTTCTAATTAATTTTGTTTAGATGGTAGAATAGTATAATCAACTAAGTTAGCACTTTAGAAGAAAACATAGCCCTCACCCTCTCGCAAAAACCACTTAAATGGTGTATGTACCTAGGAGAAATATTACAAATAAAAGTTGTAGCTCTTTATATGTATAATTCGTATAATTGGTTTAAAGAAAATCGTTAAAGCAAAATAGGAGAAAACTGAAAAACACTTTTTAGTAAAAACGCACTTCCAGTCATCCGATTTTCTTCAAACTCGGAATTTCAACAATTTATTTAATCATAATTAATATTATTTAGATGATAGAATTGTGTATTCAACTGAAATAGCATTTTATAGGAAAACCTAACCCCACTTCTCCCCCAAAAAGTGCGCCCTTAAATGAATTTTCCCTGAGAAATATTTGAAATAAAAGTTGTTGCTCATTATATGTGTAGTTGATATCCCATGTTTAAAGGAAATCATCAAAGGATCCGTTTTCAAGAAAATCACAAAAAAATTGGGGGAAAAAACATTAAGTAATGTGGCACTTCCGGTTGAACTATTTTTACTAAAAACGTATTTTCAGGTCTTCTTGTAGCACTTTAACAAAATGCGAAGTTTGAAGATTCTGTGCGATTTTTCGTTTTTAAACCTTAAAATGGATATATCCAGTGAAAAACTCGGTTTCGAAAATTTGGCACGATAACAATACTTCCTCTAACAGTAGTTAGGGAAAGTAAAAAAGGGGTGGGAGATTTATAAGGAAATAGAGAACATTGACATTAACTGTTGCTATCCCCGCTTCACTGATGATCGGTACATTGAATATGTTGAGCATGAAAAAAAAATGCTATACAAATGCCATTTTTTGTTAATTTTAATTAAAAATATTGTCAAAGAAATTGAGAATTTTTGTTGTAATTTACGATTTGTAAAGATGTGCAACATCTTTATCATTTGCACCTCAATAATCTTTTTACATGTGATAAATATTAAAAAATACAAATAACAAATAAGAATAATACCATATAACACAGCATTTACAGCTATTTTTAAAAAAACCACTGTTAGCAACAAATTTTTTGTTTCATTTATGCAAAAGACGATAAATGTAGGTCTTAAAATACAAAATCAACTCATTATGCATTAACCCCTGAATGCACTCCTGGCACTGTTTGGAATATAAATGAATTTCAGACTTTAGAAACATGGGTTTTCACTTAGCATAATAATTTACAATCTCACTCACTGTTTTAATAAATAATAAATTAATTTCATAGTTTATGTATATTTTTGATATGAAATATAATTGTTTATATATAACTTAAGAGAAGAGAATATTAACCAGTGATGAACAGGTTACACAAACATTCCGACCAAATCAGTTTTGCAAGGAAGTCTCACACATCTGTTTGGCAAGTGACCAGTTAATATTGTATAATATTGTAAAAATAATATGATTTAGTGGTTTACCATCATCCTCATCATCAACATATCAAGGTGATCCTTTTTTTTCATGATTTAACATCAAATTTATGAGTATATCCACTTTCTTTGTTTATGTGTGGGCATATTATATTTCTTCCTCATTAATGTAATAATATTCTCAATATGCCTCTCTATAAGAACATGGAAACCTTAATTTTGCTCTCTAGCCAGAATCTACAGATATTTTATTTTCTCTTATTTTTACTCAACTCTTTTTATTTTTTTATGTCTAGAAGAGGAGCCTTAGGTCTGTTGCTTACTGGACAGCTGCTTCTAATCAATTGCTCGAAAGAAAATAATAATCTAATAAATCATTATTATTATTATTATTATTATTATTATCGCTTATTTAGCTAATAAAGAACAAGTATACAATCTTAAAATAAACGACACACTTGGTCTAAGACCGTCAGGCGAGTCCCACAAATGAAAAGTACCATTCAATTAGTATATATAATTATTAATTCACTATTTACAAAAATTAAAATAAATTATTTCTTTATAATAGTGAGCAATCTATAACGGTAGGCATCCCTATCATAAGCAGTAAGTGCAGACCAATCTCTTCCGTTAAATAAATCAATACAATGCGGGGTGCAAATCTGCGAGGAACCAAAATATTTGAGGTGTATATCATTGTACTTAGGGCACTCAGTCATAAAATGGTGTACGTAGGTCTTCATTACAATTTAGAGTACACATAGGACAGTTCGGTGGATCCTCCGGATTCCAAGGTTTCTAAGTTAAATGTAGCATTTCAGATCTTATTTTGATAATTAAATTTAGAGTTTTCAAAAGTTTCGGAAAAAAGATAATTGTTATTTAAATTAAAGGACAAAAAACGATATAAGGGGTGAAAGTTACTATTATTTAGCTTGTAATGTAAAATTAATATTCTCGTTAGTGTGCATAGAGTTTAAAAATAATTCAGACAGGTCACCAAACTGTTCCAGTATGGTCTTATTAATATCAATAACAATATTGTATCAATTTAGAAGATCCAATCACTCATTATGGTACCATCCCAAATTCCTGTCTATCATAGACAAAGTCAGTATATTTACAAGTCTACAATCAGATATCTCAAATAAAATTTTCTTAATATATTTAACATGTAGGCGATATGTGTAATACGATAAAAATTTACGTTTATAGGAATAAAGTAAACAATAGTCCAAAAGTTGATATGTGTACACATAGTAGTCACCCGTCTCTAGATGTAAAAAGTAATTAGGTGTGCATTGCGGCAGACCAAATATCTTTTTGAGGAAGAAGCGCTGTAATTGTTCAACCTCTTCGAATAATAATAATTATTATTATTATTATTAATATTATATTATAAGCCAAAGTAATTTTTTTTTCTACGCCATGATTTCAGCTATTCAGCTATTCTACGTCACGCGGCCCAGTATAAAAAGTATGTTGTACGTGGCGCTGGCGACTTATGTTGTTCGTTTAGTTGGATATCCAGGGGCCACGAAAGAACAATCTCAGACGCGAATACTTCACACCCCCCCCCCCCAGAAACCAAAGTAATGAAAAGTAAGTTCCGTGCAAATAGGAGAAATTCAGATAATAATATAAAATGAGAAAATTGACAAAATCCCAAGAAACTAAAACAATTCAATAAAGTGGTACTTTCCGTTGATTAATTTAAACCAAAACCTTGTTGTCGGTTACTCTAGTAGAAATTAAAAGGAATATTAAGTTTGACTAGCCGCGATTTTCCGGATTTGAGTTACGTTCATACACACAAACAGACGTATTAAAAAAATAAAAAAAAAACACATTTTATCGAACTCAGGGACCTCAATAACTGTATTTTCGCTGAAAACTCTATATCGAAAATTTTATACGATCACAATACTTCCCTCCAAGCAGCACACTAAAAGAAAATAAAAATCTGCTATAAAACGTCATGCGGCTTTCTCTTATTAAACTGCACTATGAAAAAATGTGTCCATCTATCGGCATATTGAGCATGATACAGCAACGACAAAATATCTAGTTACCATGGCAAATTAAATATTTCCAACGAGAAAAATCTACCTTTAATTTATTGTTATCAATATAATTTTTAGGTATGGCTGCCATTGTCTATCACTTTTTTTTTTAGCTAAATTACATTATAAACAACATAACGATCAGGAGGTTGGTCTTTATTTTTTCCTCGTTCTCATTTTTTAAAGGAAAAAATATTCTAAAAATTTATGTTTATAGAAATAAAGTAAACAATAGTCCAAAAGTTGTTTTAATCAACAAAAATGATAATTCAATCAATATTAATAAACAATTCATTGGCATAAACAAAAAAATTTATTAAAGTACAATATTTTTTAATGTAAATAAAATAATATTGTTTCTTCAATAACCAATAGCAATAACTACGGGCTGAAATTAAAGAAAAACAAACTCATAGTTGAATTACTTATCAAAAATTTCGCCATTATTGTACTGTATGTTTGTTATATTGTATATTTGTTTAATATTCTGTCATAGAGGGAGTTGTTAAAAACAATACACAGCTCTATGTAATTATGAATACAAAACAAAAATGCACAATAATGAAAAAAATTACGAAAATAATAACAATGACTAGTTTAGTAAAAGAAATAAATATCACTAAAAAAGAAATGAATGGTAATATTTCCTCATTTTTAAAACTAATAGAAAAATAAGGAAGCAAAAAAATTAAAATAAACAAAATCAACTCGGCCAATACATAATTAAATGTTTTAAATGCACTACTACTACTAATAATAATAGGGAAGGGAATAGCTAAGTGGTCAGCGTACTGGACTCCCACGCGGAGGATCCGGGTTCGAGTCCAGCTATGCTACCCTTAGATTTTTTCTTTCTAGGAGCCCTTACAGCTCACTACCCGGTGATGGACAGTGTTGTCTGTAACGAGTGAACACTGTCCGGAGGATGGCAATGCACACTGAGAAGGCTCCGGGCGCCAATGACCATAGATGTTTGACGCGCCTTAATTTAAAAAAAAAAATAATAATAAATACAATTGAGATGAGAAATAAGCAGTAAAAATGCAAAACAATTTCTATTTACAAATTATAGCATTTAATAAATCTTCTATAAAAATTAATACTTACCTAATATTAAATACAGAAAAAAAGGAAAATGGAAATATCAGAATAAATAAAAATGAGGAATAGAGATTTTACTTGGATAATTCTTTTGGATAATAGAGATTTTTCTTTGCTTGTAGATTAGAGGATGGCTCGATCACGACCAAGGAGAGTGAAATTTTGAACCGTTGGGCGCGGCATTTCGATAACCTCCTAAATGAGAGTGTAGAAAATGAGACCACTGAGGTAACGATCCCTACTGGAGACGACATTGAACCACCCTATGATGAAGAAATTAGGGCCATCATAGATAAAATGAAAAATAACAAAGCCGCTGGCAACGACAATATGCCCGCGGAGTTGTTTAAAAGTGGTGGAGAGGAGCTCGCTAAAGAACTGAGAGAAATATTTCTGAAAGTCTGGACTAGCGAGGTAATGCCCGAATCTTGGGGAAAAGCAGTCATATGCCCAATTCTCAAAAAAGGAGATTCATTGAATTGTAGCAATTATCGGGGCATCTCACTCCTCAATTGCGTCTACAAAATATTTGCTAATATCTTATACGCTAGGCTTGTCCCATATGCTGAGAGAGAGAGAGAGAGAGATAGGCAAATACCAATGTGGTTTCAGAAGGAACAAAGCAACTATAGATCAGATATTTACCCTTCGATTGATCTTGGGAAAAAGGTAGGGAAGGGAGTATAACCTCCAAACCCATCATCTATTCGTGGATTTCAAGTGCGCCTATGATAGTGTTCGAAGAGAGGAACTTTACAAAGCTCTCGTCGACATGAATATCCCACCGAAGCTGATCCGATTAATAAAGATGATTATGTTAGGCGCTCGATGAGGCTATCGACCAGTAGCGTGTCCATAGGAGGTTTCAATGTTGAAAGGGTAGATTCTTTCACCTATCTTGGCACTGTAGTCACTGAGGACAACAATGTATCCGCAGAAATTAAAAAGAGAGTGTTGCAAGCAAATAAATGCTATTTCGGAATCAGCCGACATATTAAGAGCAAACTTGTATCATGGAATACAAAAATTATTAACAGGCTCATCCGGCCTGTTTTATCATATGGTTCCGAAGCGTGGGCTATCTCTAAAGAAGATGAAAGGATACTGCAGCTTTTCGAAAGGAAGATCCTCAGGAGGATTTATGGCCCTGTTAGAGAGGGTAGTAACTACAGGAGAAGATCAAATGACGAGGTAATGGATCTATTCCAGGAGCCAAGCATTGGCAAAGTCATTGGACTGGGCAGACTGCGCTGGGCAGGTTATGTAGCAAGGTTAGCAAATGATGAGGTGCCCAGAATAGTCTTTGAGGAAAGGGTCCAAAGGACAAGAAGAGTTGGTCGTCCTAAACTCCGATGGGTTGATGGCGTCAGCGAAGACTCGAGAAAACTATTAAATGTGAGAAATTGGAAGGCTGCCGCATTGAACAGAGAGGACTCCAAGGCTCAGTAATGGGCTGTAGAGCCGTGTTCATCATCACCATCAATATTTTCTTTCCCAGCCTAAAGCTTCCCGACCAAAATAAAAATATATCTGTAATTTTATTTTCATAAGAGAATTTTCAAACGTTTCATCATCGATAATGTTATCGATAAACCAATTCGTGATTTATAATTTCTCCCAAGTATAATTTATAATTATTGTTATCATTATGCACCAGATGATATAAATCATCATAAAACAGATCAATAATATTTTTATCTATGAAACTAGGCTTCCGCCTATAATAAAATTACATTTTCAAATGAAATTATTAAACACAAAAATTATTCTTTATATATGTCCACTTTCAAATTTGTAAACATATTTTAACGTAGAATACGTTTTTTGAGAGGCCACAGATTTGATAAAAAGGCGATCGTTTTTCTTAGATTAAAAACTGAACCTTATTTTCTAATAATAAGAAGGTATGAACACTAAGTGATGATGTGGGGAGGGGTAGGGAAACGTAAAAACGTATTCTACGCATGATGCAACTGTCATAATGAAAACAACGTTTGAATTTTTTGTTTTTGTTTTTTCAAGAAAATAATTAATTAACACCTCCCAAAGCTCTACGTTTTTCATATTATTTAGAAGGTCGAGAAAAATAAAATAGTAATAATCAACGAAATATCACACGTAAGAGCTGCCGGCAATTTTTCGTGTTTAAGATATTTTCTACTCATCATTCGCAAAAAGATTTTTTCGAACCTTAAATCATAGAGTGACCTAAAAACATACAATATTTAAGGTGAAAACTCAATTTCGACATGATCGCAATCTCCTTATAGCAATAAAAGAAATTCATAAAAAAAGTGCTGCCATCTTTTGGAGCACTTTACTAGCGGCCTTTATCCTATGTAAGTATGGACTAACCCCTTCATTCGTTAATTAGAAATGTGAAATAATGCGTATTTTTTTTTTACGGTGGGCTTTACGTCCAACTGTCGTGGACGGAGGTGGGCAGCAAACCTACTAGATACTTTTGATATAAACATATCAAATAAAATCCAAGGCCAATACAGGAAATGGAACTCAGAACCCTCAGCGCCCTCAACTTGATTAGTAATTACTTCGAAAACAGAAAAATAAATATAAATAATAATTATAATAATAAATTATTAAAAATAATAATAATAACAATAAATTGCTTATTGCAGTAAGAGAAAGAATTGCTACTGTCAAATTTCGAATTTGAATATACAAAGGAAGTACATTTTTGAGATCCCAGAATTTTTTGTTATTCTAACGGATTTATTTTTTTTTTTTTTTTTTTTAACACGGGAACAACTTTTAGCAATACTTCCTGTTGTAAGGGTCTTTTTGATAAATCGCACCTAATTTAATTATTCCTGAATGTTTATGTTTTCTTAATTTATATATAATCCATTCAGAGTTCTTATGTTTTTGATACCTTTTTGCTGCTGGCCTACCATTAGTGGCCCTTTGTCTTACAAGGTGCCAGTCATCTCTCTTAATTCATCCTTTAATATTTTTGCCCTTGTTTTTTGTATTATTTGTCCATGTATCTTATAGTTTTTTCCATGAAAAACTATTTTTGAACGTATGAGTTTTACTAAATATCTTGGTATGCTTTTTTTTTTTAGACCAAGTGCGCACAAAACTGATTCAACGCCCTCTCTTCTATATAGTCAAATAATAAGGACAACAAGTTTCTGGATTACATGGATTACACCAAAAATATTATTAATGTTTATCAGTAGTGAGGATGTAGTCACGGCCAAAACTATTGCAACCTATGCAGATCTATTGTGGTAGATTTCTTGTACTGTGTGTAAGTGTGGGTGAATATTGTTTACATGTGTTGGTCAGATAGAGGGTTTGCCAGTAGGTTCGCAAGAAGCACATATTACCTTTCTTCTGGACGCTCCATGTTATAACTAATAACGGTGTCAGTGTATCTGTTGTTCGCGTTATTATGCTGGGATATCCGGCAGGGATGCAAGTAGCTGTGAAGAATGAAGCTAGTCCAATTACCGTACGCGGCTGATGAAGAGAACATCCCCGAAGATTGTTTATATAGAGTTCCCGAGATTGTTTATTTAGTAGATTCCGAAGATATTTTATTTAGTATGAAAAAAATGAGGCGAAAAAAAGAATGAACAAAACAAGATTTTTAAAGATTTAAATTCAGAGAATTATTTATTACAAAATATATAATGTTAAAAACTTTAAGTTACAAAAATTTCAATTTGTAGAAAATGAGAGTTTGTGAAATGAATGATATCGCAAGAATAAACTGTGACGGACATAAGTTGTATATATATTGAACGTCTTCGAAAATGAGAATCCTTGTAAGTTTCTATTCGATGAAAAAGGAGAAGAGGACTCGCTCTCCTATTCGCTCTGGCGGTTATTGGCGATTTTAGTATAGATAAGAAGTATACCGGGGTCTCATTGAGCCAAAACGCTTTTATATTCTTCTGAACTACAGAGTAACTTAGAACCAGTGACAATATTTTATATTCTCCAAACAATACATAGATTCTCATTCGTTGATGTTACCATCCTTGAAAGGATACTATCATCAACAATTATTCTTTCATTTACATCATTACCGCTGCTCTACATCTCCCACTATCTTTAAATTCTTCACTTCTCCAGAGATCAGTGATGCTGTTGAAATGACGGTTTGGAAACAAGCAGAATAACAAACACAGAAGCTGTAGGTAAAATCAACTACCCTTCAAATGATTGATATATTTGATGAAAAATGGCTTTATCTGAATATATTTTTTTGATACTTTATTTAATCAAAATATTTGGAAACTCAAAGTGACAATTTTGTTCATCGTGAGTTAAAAATATTTTCTGCGTTACAAGATATATTGACACAAAAACCCCTCTACAATCGTAATAAGCAATTAACTATTTAACAATATGCAATTGTTACAATGGGCTAAACTATACATTAATTAGTAGGCAACAAAACATAAACTCATTGTTGGGGTAGCTAGCTCTACTAGTCTAACAGCACTGCCACAACCTATTCTGTGAATGCCTTTACTATTAGATTGTCACCGAAACACAGTTTGACAACACACAGTTAGTATTCCCTTGTTAAATTGACATTGTGTTTGTTTACTAGAGATAATGTTTCATTAGGCTATTAACTGTTAATAAAATAACAAACATTTTTCCCTCTAATTATTTCTACAATGTTATAGTACTGCGTTCGATTCTGTAAATAAAATTTTGGCTGATTCTTAAAAAAGTGTGATTTTTTGTTTTATTTATTTATGTTGTCCTCCACACATACACAGCGCGCAAGTAGATCCAGAAAAAATTCTCAAAATACATTAACGAAATATTTTTTTGGTAAATACTCAAATATACAAAGTAATTATGGCCGAAAAGGCTTAAATTACTTTGCTAACATTTATCGCTTTCTCTTAATGCTATAAATTGAATCCTATCCAATTTCTGAATCTAAATTTTCACTGGAATTATATGTTTCGAAGATTCCTTGAGTTCGACAAAGTATTTTTAGAAACAGGTATTTCGCGTAGAACCCAAAAACGGCTAAATCGCACAAAGTTTCAAATTTGATAGTTCGTTTAAAGTTCTATGGGCCAATCGGCACTTTATTGAATATATTTTTTGTTTTTTGTTTCAGTATTTCCTTTAAAAAAGGGTCCAACGATTTTATTTGAACTTGGTATAACAACTGTAATGACATGGCAGGATCATAGCAATGTCAAACCTTCACAACACATAACAAAGTAAGAATAATTTATAACTAGTGGCCTAGCCGGCTGCTGTCTTCAAGACAAGGCCGCGGCCAAACAAACAAAACCAAGGGTCAATACTTTACATCAAAGCAAGCAACCGCTAAGGCTGGCCACTGACCTAAATCACTGGTCACCGAAATAACCAAGGTCGCATAAGGTCGCACACTAGGACAGATGTCTTGGTGTGAGTGTTGCTAACACTAATATATAAACTTCGCCCCATTGGAAGAGGGGATGATTATATGATTGTATACTTCAGTACGTCTTCAAGATTATTATACGAGCAGTAGTTTCCGCGTCCCTATACAGTTTTTATTTATACTTATTTCCTTAGTTGTGCATCTTGGTTTATTTATTTTAATCATTCTAAATTATTAGTTATTTATCTCCTATTTATTTCTAAGTATTTCTTGTTAATAGTTACCATTACTCACGTTTAAATTATTGTACAAATACAGTCTATTTTTTATAAATTCCGTGTTAATAATTCGAGCACTAACTTCCAAAAATCTCTAAATTAACTTCCGCCCTCTTCAAGACATCTACTACATACCTCAGGAATCACAATAAACGATTCCACTACACAACTAATGAACAATAAAGTTATAACTGTTGAAATTTCTAATAAGAGAAAGTCGTGTGAGTGTTTCACACTGGATTTTTTTTTTTTTTTTTTTTTTTTAATCAATGTTATTATTTTCAGAAATATTTATCTTTTATGATCGCTTCGATTATTCGTCGATATTAACTTTGGATATGTGGATTAAGTTTATACTCTACAGATAATAAAACAACAAACATTTTTATTCGAGAAAGTTCACATGGTAATCTCAAACAAAAATTACTCATGATTGCTACTTTAAAATATAAATTTGATATTTTATTTTTTTTTAATTTAAGATGCGTCAACACTTATGATCATTGGCGCCCGGAGCTTCTCAATGCACTGCCTGCCTCCAGACAGTGTTTTCTCTATACAGACAACACTGTCCACATCATGGAACGGAGAGCTGTATAGAGGTACCTAGGAAAAGAAAATTTAAGAGCAGCTCTGCTGGACTCGAACCCGGGACCTCTGCGTTGCTAGTCCAGCGCGCTACCACTTTGCTAATCCCTTCCGTATAAATTTATACATGCATTTTTTTTTTTATTTGGAGCCAGAAAATTAGAAAAATTATTTCTTTTTTTTTTTTTTTATTGTATGAACTGAAAATATTTAATAGAACAAAAGTTAACAGCCATTCTATTACATTTTTTTTTTTTTTTTAATAATAAACATTTTTAAGACCTTTATATTATTTGTATTTAAATAAAATTAAGATTCTATAAAGATAGAAACGTGGTCACAAAAATAATTGGAAACAATACAAAAGAAAATAGATGTTGTTTGTTGTTCAGAGTTTTGTAATCCAATTTGCTGACGTATACTTAATTTACTTGAACTACCCTAGTTGGGAAGATTGTATTATTGGAATTTAAAACACTGAATGGTAATCTGCCAAGAAATGGTAGAAATATTTTTATTAAAAGTTTGGCCATGCCAATTTTAATTCTTTCCCCTTTAATTTCTTCAAAGTTAAACAAAAATCCACATTATATAATTCTATTTATCGTATTATACATTACCGATGAGATTAATATAAATTTAATAAGAACAATTTTTTTTTTTTTTTTTAAATTGAAACAAATACTTATTGTATAATTGATAATGATAATTTTTAAAGGTGATAAATACAATTTATTTCCAATTTTCCTATTAATTTTTCTATTTTACCAACATTTTTATAGCTTTTCTTGTATAAATAAAAAGCATTACGTAACATTCAGTGGTCTATAGATACGTACGTTTCAAATTCATCTGATAAAAGTGTAATATGTTTTAGATATAACTCATTTGCCACTGATTCCATTGGAGTAACCAATAAAATAAGATTGTATAATATGCTGATGACTTCGTATTATTGAGAGGTGGCCCATATTGGGGCTCAGATAACATCAAATAAATCTGAAAGCTATGGAAAGATTGTCTGCATGGTGCACTGCAAATAAGCTGGATATGCCCTCCATGAAAAGACAGTAGCGATTTAGTTTAAGGCTAGCACGCGTACTCAACACCCAGTAGTCCATTATAGTGACCTTAGACTGAAAAGGGCCCAACAGATACTTAGATATTATATTAGATATCTAAGTATATTATATTAGATCGCAAGTTGAGTTTTATCCCTCATATAAATATAATTGTTCAGCTAAGGCACGTCAAGAAGAAAGTTCTTAAGAAGAAGGGAAGTGAAGTAAAGATAATACTTGTTCAAGTATTGTATTATTCGTCTATATTCGTCATGATGATACTAGTTCTGTAAATGACACTCTGGTTTAACCGACCTGGAAGCTGCCGGTCTATATGTTACGAAGGAGGTTTTTTAATCCAAGGTCTACCACCCCCTCAAATATAACAATATTATTGTTTCTCGGATATTGTTTTTTCCAGCAGCAGTAGCCCTGCACCTGATGATTTTATTATTCTGTCTGTCAACATTATGGTTACAAGCTTCTCTGTAATATTAAAATAAAAAAAAAACCTATACCGTTAATAATGTGATCCTTTCGGCTTCTTGAAATTGAATTTTAAAGTCATAGATCTAGAGCGCTAGCTCGGGCTTTCGTTGACAAAAAAAAAATCACGTGGGACCCGTACACAAGACTTAAAAGACAAGCATGACTAAAAGGGCCAAACTTCTTTACAGAATTATTGGAAGGCGATCCAAATTACCTACAGAACTCAAAAGACTGATATATATATTTCTATAATCACACCAATTTGGACTTATGGACTTGAATTGTGGGGTTCAGCTAAACCTACAAACTTACGTACCATTCAGACATTCCAATCTAAGCTACTTCGACAGATAGTTACCTGATGCTCATTTCTACGTCTCAAACCTTACGCTCCATAATAACCTCAACATCCCTTTCCTACAACAACTTGCTAAGACAAAATATCATAAACTGCATACTACTATCTTCTTTTGCTCTAATCTCTTTGTACAATCTCTAAACTCCACTACCATCCCTGACAATACACCTCGCCGTTTGAATCGCCAATGGCCCTGAGGTTGTTTCCTTCGGGACTGATCAGTGCCACTGGTATCCCTTAGAGAGTGCTACCGCTGGGTAGTTTCTCTCCTCCTGCCTTCTCACAGCCTACAGTTTCATTATTCAACATCCTATTTACTCATTGTATATATTATGTAATACAGATTGTAAATTTCTAAATAAACAAAAAAAAAAAGAAGAAAAAAAAATAAGAGTTTTAAACTCCTTATACTAATCAAATCTGAGAAAACAGGCATTTAATTTGCTGCCTTGACGTCCCTAGGGGAACTGATCAGAATAGCCATGACTAGTAAACCTAATTATATTCTAATAATAACAATTTAGTAGAAATTTTTAATTTAGATAACATTAATAATGTCGTTTATTTTGTCTCGAAGGATTTAAAATTTAAGAGCCTTTGTCTTAAACCAACAGATTACTTAAGCATAAAGTTTACATAACATCTAAGACTAGGGCAGTTATTGTTATTCGTTCATTTATTTAATTATATTTTATTTTATTTTTTTATTTAAGGCGTCTCAACATCTATGGTCATTTGCGCCCGGAGCCTTCTCAGTGCACTGCCGGCATCTGGACAGTATTCTCTCTATACAGATACACTGTCTATAACCGGGCAGTGAGCTGTAGGGGCTCCTAGGAAGAGAAAATCTAAGGGTAGCACGGCTGGATTGGAACCCGTGATCTCCGCGTTGCTGGCCCAGCGCGCTACCACTAAGCTATTACTATCCCTTCCCTTATTTAATTATTAAATTAAGCTAAAACAAAATTTCTGCTTTCATTTATTTTTTTTAATTTTAGAAGTAATTTTTTGTTCATGTATTTTATTTATTTTTTTTTCCCATTCATATTTATTACATTATTATTATTAATATGTGTATTTAATTCTGTAAATTTAAGTTGTATATTCAAGTTACTTGTAATAAACAATTGGTTGAACACACCTAAACAAATATATATATATGTATTATATTAATTTTTTAAATTATTCTTGTACCAAATACTGTCATTTTAGAGACCCAAAAAGAAGACATTTGAGAGGATTTCGTTGCACAGCTACTTCCCACACAAACTAGCATCTAGCACTGAGTTCTCAATTTAAACCATTCCTTTAACCATTCCATTCTTATCAGTGGATTCAATACCCTTGGTTTCGAATCTCATAAAACAATCATTAAAAAGAAGACCAGCTGTTACAGCTATTAACAAAATATCGAAGATTATTACAGTTCAAGAACACAATACATAAATATATATTAAAAAAAATAAACTAAAATAACATAAACGAAACTATTATATAATACCATTTATAAAAGAAATGTGTACAGCAGAAGGAAACTAACCGTTGTTATCATCTATTAAAGACTAATCGGCCAGAAAAGAATAGGTTTTTCTTTTGCTCCATATCCGCCACCTTATTACCACTGAACTACATCCAACCATTTGTTTTTAAAAGATAGGCACAATTTCCTGACCAGGCGAGTCTCTACTATTCTTTCATGCTTTTCTTATAACCTAAAAGTAAGGCCCCAAAATATCTTTAATACAATATAGTGATAATCATCTCATTCGTTTATTGAGATATCTATAGAAAATATCTATGTTATTTTCAATTCAGTATCATTGAAATGGAATCAATAATTGTATTACAAAATTTTTTGGATGAATCCTTATTGCATATTAAAATAATGCAAATTTTTTTTATTGAATTTTTGCCTCCACATCTCATTAACCGATTTATTTTGTCAATTTTGTTTGTAAATTTAGTATTTCTCCTTACTCCCACCAATCCCAGTGTTTTGTGGGGCCAGTTATTTTATTATTTATATTATACATCCGTTAAGTTTGTCGTAAATTAATTAATTTGTATTCTTTTGTCTTTGTTTTAGGCGCTCGCTATGTATTGTGATTGCCAATTCAAAATGAATTTAATTTAATCTAAAAATGAGACGTAACGTCACTTTTCTCGGAGTTTCACTTCATTTTTCAAACTGCACATTTTCTAATGGCTATAGAAGTTTTTGGGGAGGAGGAGTGTATGGTTTCCTCAAAAAAGTCAATTTAGTACGTTTACATTTTCCAGTTGATATAAAACTGACGACAAGCAAACATTTGGTAAATAATTATTTTTGAAGAAAATTTGTGACTTTAATCTTGTAAACTGGAGTGAGAGAAAGTCGTGTGAGTGTTATATACCAGATTTTTTTCACTTCTACAGCAACTCTGGAAAGAAAATAATGTATTTGTATTTTAGAAGGGCCTAACAAACTAATGCACATCGTCATCTTGTTTCTTCATTGCAGTCATTTCTCGTGACTAGTAACTGCCCTAGGAACTGTATGAGTCTAATTATTTCTAGTACATTGTCCCCAACCTTTATTATCCCTTCGAAATTGACAAATATTGATTTATTTTCTTGCCCTCCTTGATGATGTAATAAAGCAATGCAAGAGGAGAACTCGTGCGATGCTCTTCGGGGGTACTGGAAGCTGCAACCAATTATAATTTCCGCACTCGAGTTCGCGGATGACCTGGTATTGGTGGCGGAGAGCGAAGAAAGGCTCCAAGAAAATTTGAATGTATGGGCAGAGGAGCTTTTAAAAAAAGTTAATATGATCATCAGCATCGGCACAAAACCACGTGCATGGTAGTTTCAAGGACGGAAAAAGGATGCGGGCAACAATAAATGATAGAGAAATCTAGCAGGTACCCAGTTTCAAATACCTAGAAGTGTCGATTAGCAAGAGCGGAAGGTTAAAGCAGGAAATTAAATCACTAGAAAGTTCCTCAGCAAGAAAGAAGTAGCCAAGGACACAAAAATGGCAGTGTACCGCTTCACATTCGTGTCCGCTACAGAGGCGAATCATGGTTCATAAAGGAATCTGATCATAGTCGCCTGCAGGCTACTGAGATGAAGTTTCTTCGGAATGTTGACGTTAAGACTAGGAGAAACCGAAACAGAAACACTACGATTAGAACCACGTTAAAATGCGAACCACTCGATCAAATATTTGAGAGAGCGCAACTGAGGTGATTCGGCCATGTAAGCAGGATGGAGGAAGATCGGTTTCCTAGGAAGGCGATGGAAGCTAGGATTTCTGGCAGGCGATCCAGGGGAAGAAGAAGGATAAGTTGGCTGGATAATATAACTGAGGAACCAGCGGACGAGGAGTAGGATGGGTAGAGTCCAAAAAAAAATTGTCCCTAGATAGAGACAGATGGCGCTACTTTTGTCAAACCTCTACACCCCAAGGTAGATGAGGTCAAGAAGAAGAAGAAGAAATTGATAAAATACTCACCGGAACTCGTTGTAATTGATCTCCAATTAATCCAAAATCTCATTGCAAAAAGCGTTTACTTGCCATCATTCTTCAATTATTATATATCATTCTCAAATATAGTATGATTTATCCATACACCGAGATTTCTGCGGTTTCTCTTTGACCCAGTTATGATTAATTCAACTCAAACTTAATCTACATTACTTAATCTACAAAAATAATTATTATTAAGATATTCTAAGAAGATGAGGAAATGCCAGAAACCGGTCGATGATAACAAAATAATTCAGGCTATTTCGACAAACATCTCTAATCTTTCAATGTTTTATGTGGCACTGCAGACCTAATCATCCAAAGAATAAAAAGAATATTCCAAATCAATACCGGTGGAGAGGCGGGGGGAGCCTAACGTTGCTGCACTTCCAGATCTATTTACAATAATTTTTTTTTTTTTAACAAGTTTTTTAAATAAAAATGAAAGGCATATATAAATAAATATAAAATTAAAGAAAACTGTTATTTGAATAATATCGCCCCCCTCCAACAACAGTAGCAGAAAGTAAAAATCTTACCTTTCATTAAAGTTAAAAAAAAAATTACTAGAATCTTAAGGGTAGTCTATTATTAGGTTTTCTTTTTTGTTTGTTTATAGCAAATCTTCTTGTGTTAGTGTTGAAATTTGATAAACTCATGTATTTACATGAATTCAATCCATCATTTATGAATTGATGCCTATGAATCAAAATTACCATTCAATAAATAAGACTAATGAAACATATAACCAGAGTAGTGGTGAACGCGGTAAACCACATATTGGGAGGGAGTCACACCCCCTCCTTCCCCACTACTATATATATATATATATACAATGTGTGCGGCTGAAATAACCACCAAATATATATACATATTAAATATTTGTATAGCCATTATTTTACATTTAACATGGATTTTTGTTGTTTACATTACTATGTTCCCTGAGAAAATTAACACAAGATTCTTCTTCAAACAAAAGAAGTATATAAGCTCATAATTAGTTAATTAATAAGTTTTAATTATTAATTAACTATTCATTATACATAAAACAATTCCACAAAAAAAAATAATAATAATAATAAGTTTACGATGGTCACTCGGAAAGTTTTGAAAATGAAAAAATCCAATTGTAGTAAATCCAACATTGTTCTAATTGTTTTATTAGTGCTGTTATCTAATAATAACTATTTCACATCAATTAATTTTATTTAATTACTGAGTGTGGTAGTGAAATAATTTTTTAATTCTGAAAAGCTGCTGAACTTAACAGAGTGTGTTTTACAGCTAATGAGTGTTTTACGACTTTAAAGTAGGACCTGAATGTGGATCACTGTTTCCAACGCTTACATCATGCCTTTGGTGATAAAGTCCATTCTAACGTATCCGCTGAATTTAAAAAAGATCGAGGTTCCTTTACTATCAAGCATTTACAGCTGCAGCGGTTGAAAACTTCACTGTTTCAGAGACATTTTCCGTGGTAGCCTGCTTCATTTTGTGGTCATCGACCGGTTTCGGGCGTTCGCCCAACTTCAGGATGCGTTTTTCAGACAGTGTGAGAACACGACTCGTATAGAGTAACTTAGCTTCACACTAACTGATTGTGGTAGTGAATAAACTCATGTATTTACATGAATTCAATCCATCATTTATGAATTGATGCCTATGAATCAAAATTACCATTCAATAAATAAGACTAATGAAACATATATAAATAAGACTAATGAAAATGAGTTAGTGTGAAGCTAAGTTACTCTATACGAGTCTGTGTTCTCACATTGTCTGAAAAACGCATCCTGAAGATGGGCGAACGCCCGAAACCGGTCGATGACCACAAAATGAAGCAGGCTACCACGGAAAATGTCTCTGATGCTTTCCAGCTCTGCGGAACCAACCACCACAACAAACTTCACTGTTGTTCACTAATAACGGTTTATTCAAGATGTACATATGAAATGGCAGAGAAGTCTTTAAGCACGGAGCTGTGAACTTGCACACCATTCTGCATTAGTTTGTCGATGGATCCGGCATTGTAACGAACGTGTTTGCTACTCCCATGAAGATTAAAGAGAACATGAAGCACGAAGAATTCGCACGAAGAAGAAAGGGAGCTCCTGAGATAAAGGAAGGACAAAACCCCCTAAATTTGACGCGGAGATAAACAGTGGTACTTTTTAGGCTAATAACGGGCTACGACTACCTAAATAAACCTTAAAAAAAAAAAAGGTTGTCAATTCGCCTTTATGCTCGTTATGTCATTTGGATGAAATGGATGCGCAGCATTTATTGCAATGTCCAGCACTCCATGACATTCAACAGAACCCCCAGGACATATTGGTTCATAGATATTGGGCAGCAAGAGCCCAATACCCACCGTGTATGCAACGGTGGGCGTAGGAAGAAAAAATATATTTATAAAACTAGACAGAACTTTATTGAAACTATGATTCTGGTTCTACTCTTGACAAAGTCCTGTCCAATGCATGAGATGTTTAATTCAGCATTAACTGATTTCTGGAAGTACCAGTACAATTCGTTCAGCCTCTTCTTCTTAGACAATAACCCTTTCTCAGAATCCATTCAACTCCAAAAAAATATCATAATAATTAATGAGTAAAAGATTAGCCTTTAACGTGACTTATTACAGCAATACCATTATTGTAAGTCTAGAATGAAGTTTCAAGGAACCAATCGCAATGTAAGGTATGACATATTTTTTTATTTAGGCTGGCTCGCAATCCTACACAAAATTTGAAATTGTATGCGTTATGCTTGTTTCTTTTTCTTCTATCTGACCAATGCGGATTAACATCCGTATCACTATTGTTTTAAAGATCATTGGAAATGCTGAATTCAAAATGACGAAGTTTCCATCAAAAATAACTTCTTTCAAACAATCAGCAGTCAGTCACAATAGTGCGTGACATTAATTCTGAACAGAAAGTATCCACTTTTCTGTCTAAAGCAAACTCTTGGGCTAAGGCCTTTAATGCAGACTCATAACTCATCTATGAAAAACACTTCGTGCAAGGCTTTTAAGAGAGATTATTTAAATAATCTAAGAAACGTATTCAAAGCTTTAAATTATTTAATTTATAACGACTCTTTGTTATTTTAATTATCATTACATTTTAAAGTGGTGATTACTTTTTTATTAAAGAGTGGCGAGAAGTCATTGTTCCCTATCAATAGTGTTTTCAAACTAACCAACGTAGGATAGTAGGCAGTTCAGTTCTTAAAAGCAGACAGTTTTCGACTGTGGAAAGCAAATATTACACTGAAGAGCTGATTGGGAAGTGGCTTAGGCGGTGTAAGATAGAACGGAACAGATACTAGACAATGATTCAAATTGTAACTGGACTTTGGGACGATAAATATTGCTGCGCCTAGAAAAGCAATATAGCCGCAGCCGGTTAAACTGGTTGCTGTTAGGTATGTCAAGAAAAAGATATGGAAAAAATCGCACTACGAAACTAGTGCAGTGGTTGTGACTTTTTAGATCGTTCCCTAAACAAGTCTAAAAAAAAGAAACGATTGGCAAAACTTCTTGAAGCTGATCAGGATACGAGTTGATATAAAACAAGGCGATTATAATGTTCGACTTTTTTAAGAAAAAAGACAATCTAAGATTGTAAAACTTTATATGGATTTGATGATCTTAGATTCTCTGGTGGGTAAAATCTTGGATTTTATTATGTTTTAATACTGGATCAATGAAACAAATCAGTATCACTAGTTTAAATAGATTGAAACTAATGTATTTATGCTTTCATTTGAATTTAAATATTATTGCAAATTTAAATATATTAAAAATCCATTATTAACTATATAGAATACAAATAAAATTTCTAGGCTGTTACAAATTGGCGCAATGAAAGCATATATATTTTGGTATTTATATCTTAGATTAAATAATGTTTCCTGCTCAAACCACTAACATGATATTAAAAGATTTCCTCCTCTGACTGGCGACTTTTAAACTTTAGTAAATATCTTCTAAAGAATTCCTAGTTATTCAATCATAGATTCAAACTATTTTATACAGCAAAATATCAAAAGGCTCTTAAACATATAAAATATGTTATTTATTTTATTTACCAGTATGTCGGTTGGTTTTAATACAGAATCTCTAAACCTGCAAACTGTATGTTAAATAATCATTAAAATATAAATCATATTGAAAAATATAAAAATTTTAACAATCGATTTATATTGCTAGAATAAGAAGTAACGTTTATTGTAGTAGTGTACCGTGTGTGATGTGAGAAAAAAAAAGAACTGTGTCTATTAATGTTTTGCATTGATGTTTGACTTTGTTCATGTATACTGTGCATAAAATATATTAATTAATGAGCTTCCTTGTAATCTGTATGGTTCTTTATTGGCAATGAGTATCTCAAATTAACTATGAGTGTTTTCAGAAGTGTTAACATATAAATAAAATTGACACTGTGGCTCTACTTTGCAAAATTTACTTATTTTTCGGTATTTTGTTATACTTGCATTTTTACATTCATCATAAATAAATTACACACAATAATTTTTCAGAATTATTTCCCCAGTTTAAGGAGTTTAAGAAAGCGCTAAATATATTTTCGTTCTCATCTTCATTTAAAAATACAAAAAGCATGGAACAGTACAGTTCTTAAACATTTTTTACTTAATTCTTCAACAAGAAATATTGCAATCAAGTCAAATTATCGAATTCAGTTATCATAGAAATTACAAGATTCTCTGTGTATGTAAAAATATTACATTAACCAAAGGAAAAGTGGGTTTTCATAATTATAACTTAAATTCTTAAATATAGCACACAGTTAGACCCAGGGTCACTGTCAAAATCAGGTACTAACTAAAGAGGAAACGATGCACAATTCATTGAAAATAAAGGAAAATATTTAGACTCTTATATGGACACAGAACGAGCTCAGAATTATCAGAAATAGAGGATAAGAAGCAATTAGAAGTCAAAGAATCTTTATAATGAGCTAGATCGGTCTCCTTCATGAAAAAACAAAAAAGGATGAATGAGATGGCTTGGGGATTATAACAGGAAAAGCGAAACCCAAAACATTTGCTGTAATGCTTGGAACAAGAAGAGTGCACTGAATATAAGTCTGCCAGAAAGGAGGGTATATAAAGATGGAGGCAGACTCCACGATAGAAATGAGTGACAGAGAAAATGATTGTGATGCCCAAGGTCCTTTAAGGAAAAAAAAAAAGACTACTCTCACAACAGTAAGAGAATGTAAAAACAATTAAGATAATATTATATGGTGAATAAATATTAAATATTGATAATAAAACCATTTTATATATAAATAATAAAAACCTATAAACGATAATAATAAAATACCACAAAATATCTCCCAATTGAAATAAGTAAGGTAATAGAACAGATAAAGTAGTAGAATATGCAATATTCGGATGTAATGATGGTATAGGCTATTATATTGATGGCACTAGCTCTATAGATCCCTTACCAGTCAGCCCAGAGACATGACGGAATTTACATTATGAGTCCTGTTCTCGTGGTGTATGTGTGTTTGTGTGTGTGTATTTAAAGTTAGAAGTGAGATGTGCTGGTATTTGTAATAGTAGACCAATTTGCAGTAATTGCTGGCAGAATTAGGTGATGTTGATAATAGAGGTGACGAGAAAGTGAGGTATAAATGAGACATACAGAGAGCTCTTCAATCCAGAGAGCTCCCTGTGGGTGTGGTTGGTAACACTGCCTGTGAAGCTAATTATCCTCTAACCTTTAACCAAACCTCAAACTACCATCCTTTTTGTTAAATACTCATTGTCACCTGAAACATTAACTTCCAATGTTTTTATAGCAAGAATTTCTAATTATACCAGGCGAATATCATCCTTTTTAAAAAAAATCTGGTGTGAAACACTCACACAACATTCATAATTATAACTGACAAATTTTATAGTTTTTATACCAAATTTAACGAAATTCGTCGAAAAATGTTCAGTAAAAGCACACTTCCGTATACTAATTTTCTTGAAACTCCGAATTTTGGCCATCTATTTATTTCTAATTAATTTTGTTTGGATGATAGAATTGCAAAATCAAATATGATAGCACTTTAGAGAAAAACATAACCCCACCCCACCACTAAAAGTGCCCTTAAATAGATTTTCCAAGTTGTAGATCTTTGTATGTTTAGTTTATATATGATGTTTTAACAAAATCGGCAGAACCATTTTTGAGAAAATCGTGAAAAAGTGAAAAAAACATTTAGTAAAATGGTAAAGTAAACGCATTTCCGGTTTTCCGATTTTTTTCAAACACGGAATTTCAACAACATATTCAATTCTAATTAACATTATTCAGATGACAGAATTGTCTAATAAACTGAAATAGCACTTTAGATGGAAACTAAACCCCATCCCTCCCGCATAATTGCCCTTAAATGAATTTTCCCAGAGAAACGTTTCAGATAAAAGTTGTAGCTCTTTGCATGTGTAGTTTATATGGTAAGTTTAAAGAAAAACGTTGGAGCCATTTTTAGGAAAAACGAAAAAAAGTGAAAAAACTAATGGTAAAGTGGTCCTTCCGGTTGAGGAATTTTGACAGATAACGTACCGTCAGATCCCATGGTGATACCTAAACGGAACATCAAATTTCAACTTTCTACGGTTTTTCGTTTTTGAACTATGCTGTTCACATACATGCATACTTATATAGGGTGACCAGAGTTATATGCTCCTCCCACTTTTTTTTAACGGCGGGAAATTTCGAAAAAATAGAAAACACGTTTTTAATCATTTTTAGTCTAGTTCATTTTCAGTGATTGATCCATTTTTTTAAACCCCAATATCCCGAGATACAGCATCCAACTTTTTTTTTTCAAATGGAACATTATATTTTTTTTGCATATTTTTATAGTACTTGAGCCTCTAAAAAAAAAAAATTAAAATCGGTTAGGTTTTTCAAAAGTTATGGTAATTTAAAATATGAAAAACAAATTTCAGTTTAATGTCAAAATTACCTTATTTTTTCTTTAAGAAGCTCTTCAAACTGGGCACCATCAACGGATAGGCAAGCCAAAGCTCTGGACTCCCACGCTCTGTTTGTAGCAGCACTTGTGCAAAGTCAAGATCTAGGCAGGCTAGAGTTATTCGACGTTCCAGATCTTCGACTGAAGCCACGGGATTAAGGTTACTGTACACTTTATTTTTTAGATATCCCCACAAAAAATAGTCCATTGGGGTCCGGAGTCGAGGTGGCCATTGGATCGGACCATGAGTTCCTAACCACTTTTCGTGGAAATTTCTCTGCAGGTAACATCGAATAACTCTCGCATTATGTGCCGGGCAACCATCTTGTTGAAAATACATATCCACCGACGTTTTAGAGGAACATCTTCAAGCAGAACTAGCAAAATGTCTCTTAAAAAAGTTAGATACCTTTCACCAGTTAAGTTCCCTCTGTAGAAGTATGGGCCGATTAGTTGGTTTCCTCAAACTCCACACCAAACGTTTGTAGAAAAAACAACCTGATGGCGTGTGGCGAAGGTAACTTGTGGATTTTCTTCTGGCCATATTCTAAAGTTCCAACGATTAAGAAGGCCATTGTTGGAAACTTTGATTCATCAGTCCATAAAATTGTGCATTTTTTGTGGGGATATCTAAAAAATAAAGTGTACAGTAACCTTAATCCCGTGGCTTCAGTCGAAGATCTGGAACGTCGAATAACTCTAGCCTGCCTAGATGTTGACTTTGCCACCTAAGTGCTGCTACAAACAGAGCGTGGGAGTCCAGAGCTTTGGCTTGCCTATCCGTTGATGTGCCCAGTTTGAAGAGCTTCTTAAAAAAAAAGAAGGTAATTTTGACATTAAACTGAAATTTGTTTTTCATATTTTAAATTACCATAACTTTTGAAAAACCTAACCGATTTTAATTTTTTTTTTTTTTTTTTTTAGAGGCTCAATTACTATAAAAATATACAAAAAAAAATATAATGTTCCATTTGAAAAAAAAAGTGGATGCTGTATCTCGGGATATTGGGGTTTAAAAAATGATCAATCACTGAAAATAAACTAGACTAAAAATAATTAAATACGTGTTTTCTATTTTTTCGAAATTTCCCGCCGTTTAAAAAAAAAGTGGGTGGAGCATATAACTCTGCTCACCCTGTATATATATATATACCATTTGCTAAAAACCACTTTTTTGGACTTGAGGGATTTCAAAACGGTTATTTCCGGTGAAAACTCGATATCCGAAATTTGACACGATTGCAATACTTCCTCATACTAGGAGTAAGTAAAGTAAAACGGTGATACTATGTTTATGCTGAAAATGCATCTAATTAAAACATGATTTTTTACGCCACTTGAAGCTTCAAAAAAAAAAGATTGCATTCGTCTGACAGAAAATTCTTTTGATTTCTCACCAAAAATATTTTCTTTTGAATTCCGTCTTTTTCTTTTGTATGTATATATACGTAATCTGAATGCATATGGAGAGGATAATTCAAACAAGCAAAATCTGCTTCACAAATCCAATTCAAAATGTGATTGAACACGACAAGTCCACTCCACTCGGTAACAAATAGAGGCAGTTTATCTGTTTTTATAGAGAGGTTTACCCATAGTTGAAGACTGCTAACGCTTTTTACAACGTTCTAACGTACAGTTTTAAGCTACGGTTTACTTCTATATTTCTTCTAAAATTTCAACTACAAAATTACTAACTACTTTCTTCACATATAAACAATTAACTTTTGCAAGTTGTTGAGTTTTAAGGGAGATCATACATCATGTGTAAGTAACAGCCTTGACTAAACTAAATTCCGAATTGATAATAAAAACAATCTTGAAAGTATTAAACCTTTATATAATCCTTTTAAATAGTAATAATTAACTAATTGACATGAAAACAAGCATATGATTTTTCCCATACCAAATTATAACCAATAAAAATGTACCTTCTTCCACTGTCGTCCAATTCTGCCAACCTAATTACCAAATACCAAATTTCCCCGACACAAGTTTTTACAGTTATATTCTTTTACTACGATTATTTTTTTTTTGCAATATGAGTTCGAGCACTTTCTTAGCTTTATTAAGGCTGGAATTTTTGTAGTTGTGGGCGTATAATATGCAAAAAAGAAAAAGAGATTGGGTAAGAATGATCGCGTAAAAAACTGTTAAAAGTTTTTAAGTCAAATTTCACATGCCTAAAAGGGCCTGAAATTCAGGTTGATAGCATCATTTGGAGTTTCCGAGTACGCCAAAGTGTAGGTTATCTCATGATTATGGGCCAATTTGTACTTTATTTTAAAGCTTAATTTCTGAACTTTTTATTGCATTTTTGATCTAGAAAACGGGTGGTAGGTATATTTATATTTTTCTTATGATTTCGCTTATTCTTTAGGGAATTACAACAATTCAGAATGCCAAAAACATAAAAGGAATCAAGCAGTAGACTTTAATATGCATTTATCTTATGTATTATAAACAGGTTCTCTTCTTTAACTAGCATTCAGGGTCTGCGTCCTATTGAACTGATTGCTTGTTTGACTTGTAGACTTCTTTATATATTTGCGTAATTAGCAAAATATGACCCTAGGGCGGAGCCTCGATCCGATTTGCGTGGTTGCTACACTCTTGTCTCTTATAGAATTATATTTATGAAAAAAGTTCCCCATAAAACCGCTATTATACAATTAGGCGGAGTAATATAGAGCAATAGGTATATAAAATATATATTAGAAGCAATACTATTCACAAAAAAGAAGGCCATGTCTTTACAGAAAGGTCAAATTTGGGAAAGAAAAGATTCCTTGGAAGACCTCGATGAAATATCTGGGTGTCCTTCTGGATAATAAGCTTACCTTTGGAGCGCATGTTAAAGAACAAGTTAGGAAGGGTAAACTGGCGATTAGGGAATTATTTCCTTTGCTATGTAGGGACTCAAAACTCTCTAGCAGAAACAAGCTCTTAATTTATAAAATAGTTGTCAGACCTATGTTAATTTCTGCTTGACCAGGTCAGAACTTAACCTCCTACTCTAACCTAAAATCACTTCAACTAATTCATAATAAATATTTAAGATTTGTTACTGACTCCCCAAAAATAGCCACATTGCGCTCACTTACTAATATAGAACCGATAAAAGAATTTATAATCAAAATTGTAACTTCCTTTTTTGAAAAACTATCGCTCAGTAATAACAAATTATGTCAAAATATAGCCAATTACAATAGTGACCAAACATTTAAACATAAAAGAGTAAGAGCAGGCATTGACTAATTCTTTAATTGGTCTGTATTGACCAATAAAAAAGGGTCTAGATGCTAGGGTTTTTATAATTTTTCCCTGATTTTTGTAAAGTTGCTGTAAATAAATAAGTTGGAGAAGAAAGCTAAGTAAGCTGTCTCTTTGTAAATATTGTACATTTTGTATTATTTATATCAGTAATAAATACTCTTTCATTCATTCATTTGAAATGTATATTGAACAAAAATATATTCGTATAATGTCCAACACCTCCGCATCAATGATATTCTGGAGGATAACAAAAGGACAAATTAGGGCTATGTTTAAAAAAAAAGCTGACAACGCCGACAGCAGTAAATGCTCGGGAGGAGTCACCTAAAGATTTTTTTAAACAAACAAACAAATAAATAAATAAAAAACAGTGAAGTTAAAAGTGCTGTCTGACCAATTTAGTGGCAGAACTGGCCGACATAAAAATAAAAATAAAAAAATAGCACAACTCCCGTACTATTAATAAAAATAAATAAATAAATAAATATTACAAATGTATTATTTGTAGGTAACATGCCACTAGCTGGTACGATAGCATGACAATGAAAAGATGTTGGTAAAATACGACATCAATCTGGTGTGTACAGCGACAAAATTTAATCGCACTGAAGGACAGTAACAAACTGTGTCGCCCAGTCTGCTATGTAACTGAAAGAAGGGCCAGACAAGCTTGTTGCCTCGCTTTATTTACCATCTCGTGACACAAGTATGAAGAAAATCAACTGTATAAAGTCCTTTTCTCATTCCACTGCTATATGATTTATTTTCATTCCCCTTTCCCAATAAAACTACAACAAACCTTGGATAAAATACTACGGATTCTGGAGGAAATTACTCGATTATTTAATAACATAATTGAGCAATAAATGTTTCTTTTCATACATATTATATTTTCAGGTAAATATTTATAAAGAAAAATAAACCTAATTACACAATTACTTTTTTATGAAATAATAGTATTTTGGTTGAATGCAAAACGGGGACAGTGAGGGGACTTGCCCCACAGTCGGGATACAGGTTATTCTCACACTTTGCGATTTAGAGGAGAGCAAAGGGGGCTGTCCGTAGGAGCTATCTAGAGAGAGAGGAGAATAAACCAATACACCTGTCTGCCGGCTCTTCCCTCTGGAACTTCCTCAGGAATGGGATGACTTAAGAAATACAATTTTGTTAACAAATTTTACACGACATGGAATATAAGAAGAGGTCGCATACTATCTGGTATTATAGAACTTGCCATTTTACGTTTTACACGGTAGGACTGAGGACTACTGAGAAAAGCTGGACTGTTTAAGCCAAGGACTAGTCACTCAGAGTTTATGGACAAATTTCCCAGCATCTCGCAAGCGGGAAATTCACGGAATTGGAAGCTGTGTCCAGGCAACCTCCACAGGATGAATCGGAATTAGGAAATTTTATCTTATCCATCTTATCTGTTAGTTAGCCATTCCAACATTCAGTTCATGTTCCATCAATTCAAAAATTATACTGGAACGTAAACTCTGTAAACTCCATGAGATGAAGAGAAATCATGAGCTGCCCTACTTTGCGTGCCAGAGCATATTGTAAAAGAGTTGGCCGAGACACTGGCAAAGAAAGGACAGCAACCATTTTCGTGGGCCGGAATCTTTTATAGGATTGAGCCACCAGTCTGTCTGAAGGAAATGTTACACTACTCTGGAGAACCCTCTTAAGGCTGAGGCAGGCTAAGACTTTTATAGACAATTACAAATGGAAAAGTCTGAGGCATATATTAGTCTAGGTTTCAACAAACTTCGCATGCTGAGAGTTTCCTCATGGGGCAAAAAGCAATTGCACCTACAAATTTCGATGAAGAAAGGAGACTCTAAGACACCTCCTAACCGATCGTGACGCTATCATTCAGAGAAGGTTAAAATGCCTGGATATTCCGGGTGAAGGAGGATAAATAAATAACTTCGCTTCTTTTTTTTTTATTTATCCTGCCTAGAACCTTCCAAAATTTTTATGCAAATCGACTTATAGAAGGGGTACCTACCGTAGTTTGAGAACTTTTATCCAGAGAACTGTTCCTCACAAAACAAAAACATTGTAAAATTTCACAGAATATCATTTATGACAAAGATCCGTACATTTTAGTGTGGAAAAATTATTCTCAAATTTTTGCTGAAGCGCCACTTTAGATTATTGCACGGCTTCTTGCACATGTATAATGTTAATAGGAACTCAATGTGATGCTAGAATTCCAAGTTTGAAGAACTTCAGTTGAGCGGAAGTGTAAATTTTCTAAACGGTATTTTAATTTTCTACAATTTTCTCGATACTACCGGGATTCTAGTAATGTAGTAGCTACTCCATTTGAAATTATTTACCAAGAACATTATTTTAGAATGTCCTGAAATAGATGGGACGTCACGTCGCCCTCTATCTAATGTGCTAATTATTGTAGTGTAGGTTGTGCCAGCTGTTTATTATTAAAGACAATTAAAATCAGTAAAATTTCGTAATTTTGAGAAAATTTCTTTATTAGAATTATATAAATTGCAGTGAGAGAAAGTCGTTTGAGTTTTTTACATCAGATTTCTTTTTTACTTTCTCTAACTGCTGTTAGAGGAAGTATTGGAGTCGTGTCAAATCGAGTATCAACGGATATATCCGTTTTGAGGTCCGCTGAGTCCAAAAAAAGTGGTTTTTAGCCATTGTCTGTCATAGTCTGTCTGTGTGTTTGTATTGTATATATATATATATATATCGGGAGACAAAGACCGGTAATCTGGCCTTCCAGATCGCCTCTTGATTTTTTTTCTTTGGGGCTATATCAAAGAAAAAATTTATGTCAAGGAACCAACAACTCCTGAAGTACTTAGAGAAGACTTAATCCAAATTTGCTTAGCGATTCCGGCATACATGATACGATTAGCAACTTCATCTGTTGGCCAGAGAGACTGCGCTTGTGCAGTTTAAGCCGAAGAGGTCATTTCATATAAATAGGGAAAATTTTTTTATAGATTTTTGTAAATAAACTGGAATATTGTTTTGTTTTAATGATGTTTCACCTGATTTTTTAGGTCCCTTATGGTTTTAAAATAGGTTTTACGTTTTATCACCATTTGAACTCTCTTATTTATTAGAAATTAATAAAAAAAAAAATCCGCTTTTAATTTTAGTTTATGAAACAAAGAAGTAGGGGGGGAAAAACGACAAAAATTGAATCTTTATGATTGAATATCTCGACAATATCTCTTTTTTTTTTAATACTTTTCAACATATTAGTAAAAAGAGGGTGGTCAAAAAAGGAATCGCCATAATTCATTTAAGGACACTTTTGGGGGAGAGGCGGGATGAGGTTTTTCCCTCTAAAGTGCTATTTCAGTTCATTATACAATTCTATCATCTAAATAATGTTAATGTTGAAAATGGATTTTGAGGTTCGGTCAAACAAAAGAACTCTTTTTTAAATTTCTACCGACGTTTCGGCAAATTTATTGCCTTCTTCAGGGTAAAAATTTTTTAGTGAGAATTCCAGTAGTAATTAATAATCTAGTATAACCTGTGACATATCATCACCAAGTGTTGATATGTAACGGTCGTAACGAACACCAAAAAAAAACAATAATATTAATTATAATTAAATATGTTGTTGAAATTCCCGAGTTTGAAGAAAATCGGATGACCAGTAGTGCTTTTTTACTATAAAGTATTTTTCAGTTTTCTGTCATTTTCTCTAAAACAGCTCCAATGATGATTTTATTGAACTTATTATGAAAACAAATCATATGAACCACACACTTACAAAGTGTTACCACTTTTATTCGAAACTTTTTTCCGGGAAAACTCATTTAAGGGTGATTTTAGGAGAGGAGAGGGTTATGTTTTCCTCTAAAGGGCTATATGAGTTAGTTGCCGTCTAAACAAAATTAATTAGAAATAAATAGATTGCCAAAATTCCAAGTTTCAAGAAAATTAGTAAACTCTGGAAGTTTATTTTTACTAAACAGGTTTTTTTTTTTTTTCAGTTTTCGCAATTTTCACCATAAAAAAAACACCGACGAATTTCATTAAATTTGGTACACTAACTATAAAATTTGTCAATTACAATTTTGTAAACTGCAGTTAGGGAAAGTCGTGTGAGTGTTTCAAACCAGATTTGTTTTGTCTTTTTACACTATTATAGCTAAGCAATAAGGAAATTAGCAGGGATAGAGGTAGTACAAAATTTTGTATCGAACACATTGTTTATAATGTCGATAAATACTTAACTCTAATCCACTAATATCAATTAATAAAAAATACATAGTTGCTTTTTGTTATATTCTCGATACCATACCTTGTTTTATGCGGTCTATATGGTTTTATTGTTTTATATAATTTGTTTAGTAAGGCAATAATTGATAGTTAACCAAATCTAGCGCTTAAGGCATAATGACCATAGCAGTTCAGTGCCTTAAAAAAAAAAAAAAGAAGAAATAACGTATTAATTTTTCAAATTATTATTCAATAAACAATTCTATATAAGGGAACCACCACCACGTAAACTTTAAGCCACACAACAAAATATTGACTTTATTTCTGAATAATAAAGGGTTTTATTGTTGTAATTAACAATAAATTTAAATAGAGGTGTAATCACATAAACATAGACACACACACACACACACACACACTCCAGATAGAGATGGTAGTGGTGGAAGGGGGTGAAGAGATATTGGAAGTGTTTAGTAAACGAACCACCTGTTGTGTGTATAGTTAGAAATCGGCACCATCTCTCTACTCTATTGGCCGCCGACACACACACACACATACCGTGTCTTCTCTTCACTACCACCAACATATCATTCGTACTCTGTAGCCACCAACACCAGCTTGTAACTGCCGCCTTCACTAACTCATCTCTAACCTGGATTATAACTTCCCACTAGTTTCTAACTTTCATATCCACCATCCAAATATTATGCTCACTATATATATATATATATATGGTTTTATATATTGACATATATATATTTATCTTAATTTCCATACTATGGCTTTTCCTAAACTCTATTTCACTTTCTCTTATTGCTATGAAAAGAAATATTATGATCACACCATGATTTTTTTTAAACTGAATTATCACCTGAAATACAAGTTTAGTGGTCCACTTAGTATGTGCTTAACAAATATTCTGAATGTACCTAAGTGTATATATATGTGTGTGTGGTGTGTCTGTATATATTGTAATAGAAGAAGCAAATGGAAAAATAGAAATAATTTTGGAAAATATGTTAGTGATTTTTAACGTAAAATAAAGTATATTTTAGTGCAGTGAAATGAACTTAGAATCTGTTTAGGGACAATTAATCTGACCGTTACAAGAAAGGTCAAAGAACTCGGCCACTCTTTGTCTGTTAACCCCTTCTAGAAATCAAATATAAAGGGCTGGCTTTAACCATCATCAGGAGCATTGTGTCATGAATCATCTTACAACATTCATCCAGTAACATTCGTCTCCGGCAGTCAGTCACTCTCGTAACTCCAGTGCTACTTATATAAAAGTGTTTAACATTTGAGTATATATTTAAGTGCGAGAGTTTCTATATATTTATAAGCTTATTATTACGAATTTATTATAAAGTAATTAAATTCATTTAGAGATGATAAATTTATTTTAAAACAGTAGTGACTTCTTAATTAATTGTGAATACTTCTCTCTTCTCTAAAACTTGTAAACTGTATGTGCGCGTGAGAGAGAGAGATAGCAAGGAAGTGAATATTTAAAAAAAAAAAAAAACGAAAAATTATTCAGATTAAGCTGAATCTTGATATTCAGTTTAACAAGTGAAACAGAATGAATCCTACAAGTACGTTTCCGTCTGTATCCACCAAACCCAGAAGTCGACTTTACTATATGGTTTATTTAATTTTTGAATAATAAAGTTTTTTTTTTAACCCTTATTAACTTAACATAAAGCGACCTATTACTGTTCTGTAAAACATTATTCTTCGGATTTTCCGGAGAACTGCGACAATATAGGCGATTTTAAGAAAATCTATGGTTCCACCTATTATATTTATTCTGAATAAATCATTGAAATATTTTGAATAAATTTATTCAATAGACAACAGAAAATGGACTTGGATTATGGAAATACAAAAGAAAAGTTACAATACTTCCTCCTTACTAGGAGTAAGAGAAAGTAAAAAAGCAGAAAGCACGTAACTAAAAATCAGTCTCTGTTTATATCAGGGGTTCTTAACCTTTTTTTTTTTTTTTTATTCAGGGTTTCCTTAACTTGACTGGTGACTGGACGACCAACGGACCCTTTTCTCAAGGAAGATTTTTAAATGCATAATACAAAATTACAAAGGAAGATATTTTTTTAATTGTACTTATTAAACAGAAAATCACTTGTGAAATCATACACAGACCTTATCTAACCGCTTTTCTAACATTCTTATTTGCACAAATTACTTAGGATTTACCATTTTTACGGCATATTCATTGTCCTTCATAATATACAGGGATAAAATATTATATTTTTTTTCTCACACTTTATTTGATATTTTAGTAAATATATGATGTAATATCAGTGATGATTACAGTTAATATAAGTTGCAATAGCATTTTAGGGTATGTTCACACTGGGGCAAGTTTTCTTTCAAGAGAGGCCACGGTGTGATGAACGATAGGCATGCGTTATTGCATACCTCATGGAAGTTAAATGGGCCTTTATTTTCATGACGCAGCTACAGCGCACGTGAATTCAACTACTTGGGTTTTCGTTCAACATTCTATGCGTTTTGTTGATCTCGCTATGTGTAGTGTGATATTTTTATAGGTTCTATATTATATAATTAATTTTAAATATTATTATTTTAATAATAATTTTATTAGTAATTGATATTATTCAACTATTATTATGTATTAATAATATCTCCGACAGTAGATTTCTGATTTTGTCTGTAATCAGGAGACACTTGATTTTATAGAAGATTATCGTCTTGAAACAGTTTTGTGGGATGTAAATTCAAAATTATATACCTACAAAAGTGCGAGAAGTGATGCTTGTTCAGTGGTACTTGTTCTGGAAGTCTCGTACTGTTATCATTGGAAGTAACTTCTCTCCGTGTGCCATAAATAACTTCACCAGTGCTTTCATACTCGTGATCAAAAATTCCAGGAGGTGAATACTGTCTTACTGCATCCGGCTGAGCACGGAGAAAATTATGAAGCAGAAGACAAGTTAACACTATATCAACCACAGTCCCAATAACTGTAATTTCTATAGGCTTACAAAAAATATTGAACGCTGGCGCCATCCAACCTAAAAGCGTTTTCAACGATTCTCCTTGCTCTCGATAGCCTGTAATTAAATACTCTTTTCGGCGAGTCCTTATTAAGGTCAGTTGCAAATGGTTTCATAAGATAAGGGCTCGTAGCTCTTTTTCTTTTTCGTGCACTTTTCAAAAACTGTACGAAAACTTTTTCGTGCACAAATAGCTAATACTGCTTCTGAATCCATCGATAAAATGCACACTGAACGGTTGAAATGTGCACAACAAATTGAATTCCTCAAGAGGCATGCGCAATGCATGTTAAAATGGAAAGAGGAAGCGCAAGTTGAAAGGGAAGAAGAAGAGGAAAGCGCACAAGTGTGGACATACCTTAATAGAGATATACCAAACATCAATTCACTTAAGTATCGCTATAGCAACCAGAGGTAATTGATGCCCAAAATACGCTAAAATCCATTTTTTTTTGTGCTCCCGTGTAATAATGTGACAATTATTAAGTGAAAACCAGTGAGTGAAAGTTTGTACTTTTAATCACAAGTGAGAGAAAGTAAAAAGACATACCCATTAGTTTTTATCACAAATAACCCTTAAGTAATATTATTCAGCTCCAACTAGCCCGACATGTAGCGGTAATATTATTGTTATTATTATTTTTATTTTACCTAAATAAATTACATAACAAGTAACATAAGGTACGTCAAAATTACATAATAAACTATAAGTTTGCTAGTTCAAATAGTCCTTGCTCTGATGTTTGCACTTTGTTCTCATTAGAAAATAAACACTATCCAACACTGTATTTAGTCTATCCTGAAGTGTCCCAGCGCCCACTTCTCTTCCAGAAACTCATTTATTTTATAAAAACTGTTTTCCTTAAAGAAATGTTTTAACGTTTTCTTAAATGGTTCAGTCTTCAGACCCATTATTTCCCTCGGCAGTTTGTTAAACAATCTTACACTCATCGCACTTGGAGCTAACTCCGACTTCGCCAATCTTCTCACTGGTAAGTGTAGATTATTTTTATTTCTAATATTGTAAGAGTGTTTATCTCCTCTACATTCCATATTTTTCTTTCCTTTTAGATTAACCAGACACTTAAAAATATACAATGAGGTCAGTGTCATCATTTTGTGAGTCTGGAACAATTTTCTACAACTATATCTTGGTTGCTTTCTATAAATGATTCTTATTGCCTTCTTTTGCAGTCTGAATGTGGTTACAGCGTCAGGCGCTCCTCCCCATAGTACTATCGGGAAAACAAGAACGTATTTTAAAATACTCGGGAAAACAAGAACGTATTTTAAAATAAACCTCATATACTAGCGGATTTGAATTTATATTAAAGACAGCCGGTTATAAAGAAACTGAGTATTTAACATTAGTTAAAGATGCAGAAAAAATAGTTAATATATAACATGTGATTAAAGTATGTTTACATTCACTCCACGGCTCAGTCACTCATCACTCGATGTGCTCGTGTTGTAAAACGCTTTTCGCGTATAAAATTCCTATATGAGACTGAATTCGAGTGTAAAAAAGCATCTTTACTCACCCTATGATAAATCATTATTTTTCCATAAAAAAAAAAAATAAATATCTGGTGTGAAACGCACATACCACTTTCTTCACGCATGCCCCCATACTATTGACTGATCCATTTTTATATATATATATAAGTCACAGTATTTATTAAATTTAATTCTATGGAAGGGCAACATTGCGATGCAATGGCATCTTAGTCTGAAAACTACTAATCTCAGTCTACACAGAACTCCCCCCCCCCCCCAAAATAAATTTTCGGGAATAATTTTTCAAGTAAAAGTAATACGACTACAAAGAACGAATTTAAAAAAAAAAAATCGTTAGAGTTGTTTTCCAAAAAATAAAATCAGTAAAGCCGCACTTTCGACTGACGAATTTTGTTCGAAATCTTGAGATCGGAGAAGATAAAGGTGGTATATAAACGGAATTTCAAGTTAAAGTATTTATTTATTTATTTATTTTTTTAGATATTTTTTATATTTTTGGCTGTATGATGAAAGCCGATGCCAAGAGAAAAATATATATAATATATAACTTTGTCAACTACTTGCTATTTTTATTCCTCAGCTTCATGAAAAATTAATTATTTGTTGTTTTTTTTATATTTATAAATAAAAAAAAGAGGTTCTGTAAAAAAAAAAAATTTCTAGTTAACGTACAGTGCGGTAATGGCGCTATTGCTGGAGTCGGAAGCATGAAGCAAAACTGCAGCACCAAGGCTAAAAGCGAAGGTTCTGAATTAGCCTTTGCACTGGTTAACGGAAAGCGAAAAGTATATACGTCTGTAACAGGCAGAGAGAATTATAGGGCAAAATTAGAATTCATATTTATAAATTGCTGAGGAATTGGCCCAGAAAGCTATATGAAAAGGAACAGTGTCACATCAGTGGATATGAAGTGTTCAAGAGAAGGAGTTTTGAAAAGCCTAGTCATACTGGATGCAAAGGACATTCAGGTATACCCCTTTTTCCTCTTGGTACTGAGGGGGATCTTTAAAGAGCGTACCTGTGGGGGGGTTACCGGCCCCCCTTGCAAGCAACGGGATCGCTTAACAAGAAGGGGATGTCACTACCATGGAAGGACTTTTAGTGCAATGCCCGACTATAGCAGAAGTGCCGAAGCACCCCACCCCTCTTGACCGATTTAAGGCCAGGTTGAGATACGCTCACCCAGCGCGCAGAGTGATCCCACATAGTGGTCACACTCTACTCCCAGAAGCTAGAGAAGGCACTCCCTAGCAGGCTCTGTTAAACCGCGCACGCCCAGCAAATGCGTTTCCACCTACGGGCTGGCACCGGGGTTTAATTTATTTTGCGAGTCTCCTCCTGCTCAACTCATCACCTCGGTCATTGGAGTTCTTGATTAAAACATGGCCACTACGAATACTACTTCAATTTGCAAACAATTGGCTCGGAAACTGGCTTGCACCCGTAGTTCAGTATTTCAACTCTAACGAGCTAGCGTGACTGATTGCACTCCCGATGGATCTACAGATTCCATCTACTGATTCCTGTCCACTGCCTCAAGTACAGGGGTTTCAGTAACCCAGGTAACTTACAGGCAACCCTGCAAGGGGAAAGGATCAGGATTGGATTAGGTGGGGTGAGAGATTCCCCAACCTGGAGCGCCAGAGGCTGATTGTACCCCGAAGGGTGGGCGATGGTGACGCCACATACCCACGCCCTAGGATGCAAAGGACAGCAAACACATAACAAATAAAGTAAAGTAAATAGCAGTCAACACTGTATATAATAATTGAAATTTAACAATTCAATATTATGCAGCCACGATTGAAACTGCATAATAATTTGCAGCAATTTGGTATTTTTAATAAAATTGTGGAATAACCTGATTATTTCTAGTAGAGAAACTTTTGTGATTTTTACTAGAATATAACAAAATAATTGCATAATTCCAGTCCATATAAATAGCAAAATTAACTAGTTATGAAAGAAGAAATTTACGTCTCATCCCACAAAACCGAGTTAGTAATAGATAGGGCTGGGGAAGAACCCCTTAGTCTATAATGCCTTGATCACGTGACTAAGGATGCAAATCTTGTAGTCCCATACCCTTACACTAGAACTAATAGTAGCGGTTGTAGTAGTAGTGGAAGACGACAGACAGCTATACCACGGCCGTCCCACCGCCATTCTCTTGTGATCAGGACGAGCCAGGTCTTACAAGGTAAAAGAAGACGGAGGGGTAGATTCCGGACGGTTGGAAGGGTCGAATTTATTATTTTTGACGTAGCCAACATACATGGCGGTCACGTGATATCGCGTGCTTCCTCACCAACAGCCTATTAAATTAGACTTTATGTCCGTTTGTTATCGTTACAACCAACTATCTATGTTCCTGTATTAGTATACATGCGTATCGGCTACATATTGATGTATATATTAATAATACAACTAGCACCATCCTTCTCCTTCCAACAATAATCATGATAATATATAAATAATAATGATACCGCATGTAATAAGAACTGAAACCTTGATGAAGATGAACACAGAAACAGAGAGAAGTGCAATTACCATTTATGTAATTAACAATCTGCAACAAGAAGCCTATTTCCACTCTTACCAACTCAACTGGAAGACTACTACATTTTCAAGAAAGTTATATAACATTGAAACTCTAATTACATAATATATCTTATGTTATACTAAAATGAATATTAATAACTTCTACAGAAGCATACCATTTTCATAATATAAATTAGCTGTATATTTAAACAGATCGCAGTATAATATATTTAAATTTACTCAATAAAATAATCCGACTAGCCACTTTAAGTGTATTACTGCGGTATCAATATAATATCTATATATATATATATATATATATATATATATACACATTTCATAACTAGACCTTAATAATCCATCATGCATATAGCATGTTTCAAGTTAAACAGCCACCAAACTCAGACATCAATTTATTAATCATTTTTATCCTTAATCTAGTAAGGGTCCTTCCAGTACGAGGTAGACAGCATTTAGGCGTCAGATAGGCCCACTGTATTTCCCGTATATCTCACTCTCTCAAACATCCCTTGTACCACTAATCAGTTAACGTCTAGTGTCGATTACAAAGTCGACACCAGGTAAACCAATACGCAAATCGCCGAAATAAATTTATTGGAACCTCCATAGAAATCGAATCTAGTCCTGTCGCACCAAACAAGGATTGTAAGCAATGGAACTAGCTAGAAGCCCATTCCTTGGACTGGAGAAAAAAGAACTGCCCCCTGTGAATAACATAACAAATATTTTAAAAATTTTCGTTTCTCATTTCATTGTTCATATTCTGTTGAAATGTAATCATTACTTTCTCTTACTAATAAAATAGCAAGAGGAAGTATTGTGGTCTTTCCACGTAAATTCAGTTTTGAGGTCCCCTGAGTCAAAAAAAAGTGGTTTTTAGAAAATGGTCTGTGTTAGTGTGTGTTTTTGGAGACAAGAATATCTCAAAAATGAAAATTTGCAGGAAGCTCAAACGTGGTATTCCGTTTAGATACTACTATCGCATCAGACACGAAGATTTCGGGCAAAATCTATCAACAGGAAGAGCCATTTTACTAAATACATTTTTGTTTTATCAGTTTTTTGTGATTTTTCCCAAAAACGGCTAGTACACCGTTTTTTGAAACTTGGTATATCAACTTAATCTCGTATAAAGTGCTACAACTTTTATTTGAAACATTTCTCCGGAAAAATTCATTTAAGGGCACTTTTGGGGCATGGGGGGGATTACGGTTTCCTCTAAAGTGCTAATTTCAGTTATTTCACAATTCTATCATCTAAATAATATTTATTAAAATTAAATATGTTGTCGAAATACCGAGTTTAAAGAGAATCGGATGCCCGGACGCGGTGCTTTACTGAAAGTGATTTTTAGTTTTCTGCTATTTTCTCTAAAACGGCTCTGAGGATTTTCTTTGAACTTTAAATATTAACCATACGTGCAACTTTTATTTGAAACATTTCTCCGGGAAAATCATCAATTCATTTAAGGACACTTTTGGTGAAAGGATAGTGTTATGGGTTCCTCTACACTAGTTCAACACTGTGCTCTATACAATTCTGCCAACTACTTAATTTTTAATTAGAATTATACAAGTTGCCAAAATTCCCAGTTTGAAGAAAATCTGTTAAGCGGAAGTGCGACTTTACTGAATAGGTTTTTCAGTTTTTTTTTGTGATATTCTCCATAAAAATGCCGACGATCTTTGAACACCAATAAGAATTGTAAGTTTGAAGGAAATTTGCCATTTCGCAGTAAGAGAAAGTCGTGTGAGTGTTTCACGTTGCTATTTTTATGTTCTCCGATAAACTAGATTTTGATCCAATTAGCTCATGCGCGTAGATTTCCATCTTTTTACACTATTCTTTTATGTGTGGATTGCGTCACATACATAAAATTAGGGGCAAAATATAATCAATAGCTCAAATCTCCAGTCCTAAGACAAATTATAAACGGCCAAATACCAAATGGCGGACTTACAATGAGTCCTGTTTTTCCGCCTAATATTCTTTTGCTTTCTTCTTCAACAATGGAATGAAAATTCTGAATTAACCCTACTTTTCACAAGAAAAACCTTAAAAAAATCTAGGGAAATCCTTTTCTCCAACGGGTACCCTATCCATATCATAAACAATAAAAAATTCCGCCTCACCTATATCCGCACATACGTTACCCAGGAAAACTCTTACCAATTACCCATCCATCTATAGATCCCTTACACATATTAATTCTCTCTCTCAAAAAATCAACAAATCCCTTAAGAAACACATTCCTAACCTCACCATAGGCTTCACCACTTCAAACAAACTGTACAATATCTACTCCAAACTTAAAGAACCTATTCCCATAACCAACAAAACATACACTGTCTATAACTTGAAATGCTCTACTCCCAATTGAAATGCTTCCTATGTGGGAGAAAGTCCACAATACTTACATAAAAGACTCAAACAGCACAAATACGACATTACTTCTAAGAAAATAGATAGTAATAGATAGTAACTCTCCAAGTACGCTCTATCCTTGAACCACACTTTTGATTTCCTTAATCCTTCTATCCTCGCTACCCAGCCCAATTACACCAAGCGACTCCTTACTGAATCCATACACATCCATCTCCAACTTAACCCTGTTAATCATAAAACAGACAAAGACCTAATTTCTTCCCACTACAATCACATCCTCTGTTCACTTAAAAAATCCTGGAGGGAAAAAAATAAAAATAATAATAATAAAAAAATAAAATAAATAAATTAAATAAATAAATAAATTTAAAAAAGAAATAAATAAATAAATTAAAATAAATAAATAAATAAATAAAATAAATAAATAAAAAAAAAATTTCTATCCCCTCTCCATACATTACTTTCTCCACACATAACGATACTTACATAACGGTTCCCCCTTCTCCTGGCCATCTGCATTACAATTTCATTACAGACTCAGCATTACTACTGTAATCTCACCTATGTATTTGGTTTTTTGTTTGTGTTTCATGTTATAATTTTGTTTTTTCTTTAATTTTGTTTTATATTGTTCCTGAAGAAGACAAACAAAGTTTGTCGAAACGTCGAACTGTCAATTATTAAAAAACAATTACAATTTTTTTTTTTTTTTTTTTTTTTTTACCATCAATTGGTCGAGAAGCCAACTAATTTACATAAAATAAAATTTGTGTAAACAAACTGCATATAAACAAACTAAACAAGTAAAGTAATGCCTATTTTTTCAGGCGGGCTTGACGTTCAACTACCATATTAGCTGTCGTAGATGGAGGCGGAAGAGTTTACACTGTTTATTAATTTTTTTCTATCAAATATAAACCGAACTGGCAACCTCCCAGTTACAAGACTGTGTTCATAAACACACTAACAAATTCGCCTGAGTTATAATAAATAATCATTATAATTGGGGTTAAACAAGTTTTATATATCTTAATAAAAATAAAGAAAATTTGTGTTACAATTTGGTTGCCCAATTACCTGGTCTATTTATTACGACTTCAAAAGTCAACGTTTTTTTGCTTTTTTTTTTTCATGTACATATGGTTTTATATTGAATTGTAATAATTTAGTTAAACTGATGAAATAGATCGCACTAGAGTTGGTGGTACGCTCTGCTACACGACCATTAAAAATGAAGAGAAAAGAAAGCTACCTAAAAAAAAAAAAAAAAAAAAAAAAAAAGCTATTAACACAAAGTTTCTCTAGAAACGAATTATTGCATCGAAAATGTAGCTCAATTTTTGCCTGGTATTCTTATAGACCGAGATACTTCGTTTCTATAAATGTTATTATTGCATAAAGCCTTCTTTTATGACCTCAAATAAAATATTTCATTGGCCAGATAAAAATAATCTAATAATAAATTAATAATTTCAAAATATATTTAAGCGATAAAAAAAATAATAATACTACAAACACCATAAAAATAAATAACATTTAGAAGCAGAAGAAGAATGAGATATTGTTAATGGTAGTTTGTTTGAAGAGTTCTGGCAGAGTGACAGAAAGAATGGAGCTAATAAATGCAGAAAAAATTGGCAATGAAAAAATATGATCAATTAGTATGTGTAGAGACTGAAGGCAATATTATATAAATAAATCATATAATTAATGCTGTTATAATCATCTGACTGGTTGCTGTAGGTGTGTATCTTCTCTCCTCATTAACTAGCTAACTATTCATTAAAATAATTATATACAATTTATCTTTCTATCAATCAATAGACAATATCTTTTAAACCATACTTTCATTTCTTTGGCACTAATAGACATGTTCTTTCTTACTGTGTTCAAATTTAGAGAAAACTCATTGTCCTCTTTGATCTAATTCTGCCAGTTTTAGCTGACCGAAATAAGGCGATACTTCATTCATATACATTTACCAAAGTAAATATTTTCATCAATGGCCAATTAAAGCTGTGGCGTCATTTTCTAGCCAAGAAAGTTGGCCATGCCTAGAAGGAAGCAACGCTATGTCCTGGGTCATGGAACAATCTATCTAACCAATTACCTTCAATATCGGAACTTTTACAAATTTAATTACAATTAATGTTTATTCACATAGGTGATGGAACTGATACAATATATTGAAAATCTGGTTCTAATATAGTTTTATTAATTCAATGTTTTTCCTAATTCTTTACCTTTCTCCTTTCCTTAAGAGGCTAAAGATCGATCATCCGTAGGATATTCAAGAATTCTTAATAAATGAAACTACCGGCCAATGAACGAGTAATAAAGCTGAATACAATAGTTGTATTACGAAAAAAAAATCATAACCGAGCATCAGTGAAAATATGTTACACTCTGTGATAATCGAGCTACTTACAAAAAAGCATGTTTTCAGAATGGACTTCTCTTAAAATAGCCTATATTTTTTATTTCGGAACAAAGCTACATAGTATACAATGTAATTTAGGTGCGGTATGTAATAAAACTGTATTTATATATCTTTTATGTAATAAGTATAGAAAGAGGGGGGGGTTCATATATTATTTATCTGTACAATATAAAAGACTATTATAACAATAGTAAATTGTAAAGATATAAGTAGAAATTGGAGTGCGTGTTGTGAGCGAGAGACTAGAGAGATATAGGAAAGGAATGGATAGAGAGAGTAATAAAGAGCGATAGTACTCCCGAAATACTGGAACTACCGCCACCGCCACCAGTACACAAGGGAAGAAGAGAAGAAGAAGAACAGAAGAGGAACGGGAGAGGCTGGAGTGCGGTTTGTGGCCAACCAAGCCTGCAAGTTATGGCTTATAGGCAATCCCAAAGGCAAATCCCACCGCACCATGCCCCTTGAGCTGCTTTTCTACTTCGGAGACTGCACTGAACCAATGTAAAATGTGAGAGAAGAGATTCTAACTTTGGAAAACTGTCTAAAGAGTTTTGAAAACTTATCTAACCATATTATTTATATAAATAAAATGTAGAAAATTAGAAAAAAGAAAAAAAAAAAAATGATAAAACAATATACCAGAATGAGTGCTAAAACATCTCTGTAAGCATTCAAATATTAAACTTTACTATTTCTGCTGTGTAGAGCTGTTTTTATGGAATCAATTAATAATTTCCTTAAATATATGATAGATTTATTGATATTGCTTTATAGATAGAAAATCTGTACCAATAAGAATGGAAGTATTTTACACAAGTTTAAACTACAAATTAAAAAAAAGAAAACGTCTTCTCAGAAAAAAATTAAAAATTAATTGGATGGTATAAAATTTATGACTGTTTGATATATTAAGTTATGTAGGGTGATTTGATTATGAACCTTAGTTACAGCAATTTTATAATTTTATTTTTTCCTGAATAAAATTACATTTTTTTCCATTATTTACCGACGTTCCGACACTCTAGGTGTCATTCTCAAGGGAAAGAGTATCTTTCTCTATAATTTTATACAATCTGAAATAACAATATATAAATTTAAATAGTACATATCTGTAATAATAAAGATTGTGTAAGAAGAATGTGTAATATTAAAGATTTCTTAGATATGTACTATTAAAATTTATATATTATTATTATTTCAGATTGTATAAAATTATAGAGAAAGATACTCTTTACCTTGAGAATGACATGTGGAAATTTAGGAAAAATAAAATTATAAAATTGCTGTAACTAAGGTTCATAATCAAATCACCCTACATAACTTAAAAAATAAAATAAAATACAAGCAAAAAAAATCTGGTGTGAAACACTCACATAACTTTCTCTTACAGCAGTTTTGAAAATTGTAATTGACAAACTTTATAGTTAGTATACCAAATTTAATGAAATTCTTCGGTGTTTTTATGGAGAAAATCACAAAAAACTGAGAAAACTGTTCAGTAAAAGCGCACTTCCGGTTTACTAATTTTCTTGAAACTCGGAATTTTTTGGCCATCTATTTATTTCTAATTAATTTTGTCTACATGGTAGAATTGTTATATACAAGATAGCACGCTTTGGAGGCAAACATAACTCTCCCCCCCTAACCCCCAAAATCCCACTTAAATGGTTACCCAGAGAAATGTTTCTAATAAAAGTAGGTAGCTCTTTATATGTTTAAACTATACATATATAGTTTAAACGTTGGAGTCGTTTTAGAAAAATAGTGGAACATTAAAAAATACATTTCAGTAAAAAAGCAACTTCCGGTCATTCGATTTTCTTCAAACACGGAATTTCAAAATCCCATTTAATTCTAATTAATATTATTTAGATGATAGAATTGTGTAATAAACTGAAATAACACTTTAGAGAACCATCTAATTCCATCCCTCCTCCAAAAGTGCCCTTATAAAAATGCGTACCCTTAAATTTCCCAGAAAAATGTTTCAAATAAAAGTTGTAGCGATTTGTATGTTTAGTTGATACATCAAGTTTATGGAAAATCGTAGGAGCCATTTTTTTTAAAAATTGCAAAAAAGTGAAAAAAATATTCAGTAAAGCGGGACTTCCGGTTGAGGAAAGTTTGAACTTTCTGCAATTTTTCGTCACACACACACCATTTGCTAAAAACCAATTTTTGGACTCAGGGAATCCTCAAAAACGGATATTTCAGTTGAAAAGTCAATATGGAAAATTTGACAAGATTACAATACTATTAGGAGTAAGAGGAAGTAAAAATTAAACAATCTGGAATCTAGTCTTTCTTATCTCTATTAATACAAGAAAACATTCATGACTTTAACACTCAAAACTTATCTTTGGTGCAATAGCCCAAGAAGACCAAGGCTTTCCACGCTCATAAACAAAACAAAAATACTATAGAATAAAAATATGGAAAGAAAGAAGGAAAAACAGAAAAAACAAAAAAAAACAAACATTAAAAACTAAATACAGAAGGAATAATTAATCTTATTAAATAAGAAACTTTCTTATATTCAAATTAACATCAAAATAAATAGATATTATTATTATCTTACTTATATTAATATTAGAAGACGTTGTTTATATCATACACTTTTCCAAACCGAATAATAACTTATCACTGGAGTTGATAAGCGAGAAGGACAATATTCCCCAATCACACATCTACATAGATGTTCGTAATTTTTATTTCTATTTGGCTTGTTTTAACATTAATAATAAATTTTGAGAAAAACCAACATACTGATATTTCAGTTAATATTTCAGTTAAAGTCAATTGGCATGACCACAAGACCTTTATTAATATATCCGTCATGATATTATATTGGTGGAAAAAATTGGGGTACCATCTTTTTTTAACAAAATGTTTAAATCACCTTGTGGGGGATTCTTCTGTAATTTTTACTTTCTCTTGATACCTCTCTTCGTGAAGTATGCGATCGTGTCAAATTTTCAAAATCGAGTTTTCACCGGAAATAATGTTTTTTTAATTTGTCTGAGCAAGGAAAAAATGTTTTCAGAGATTGTTTTCTATGTGTTTTTTGTGTGTGTGCGTATGTATGTATGAATAATACAAGTATATCTCAAAAAAAAAAATCACTTTGGTATTCCGTTTGTGTATTACCACCGCATCTAACAAGAAGATTTCGGTCAAAATCCATCAACCGGAAGTGCGACTTTACTGAATCCTTTTTTCAGTTTTTCTTGGAAAGGTCCCAAAGAAACTTCGTATACTAATCTTCATAATGTTGGAATTTATTTCGAAAACGGATACATTGATTGTCCTTAATTATAGAATCCACACTTTATAGAATATAATTTATTTGAATTATTTTGTCGGAAAAATTGATTTTGAACAGTGTTCTCTGAAAAATCTTTGAAGTTACTATTCAAATGTTATAATTTGAGTTTGTGCAATGTTTTGGCGCTACCGAGGACTACAATGTAAACACATTCAATTTCTTGTAAATTTTACAATTGTAATATTTGCAGTAAGAAGAAGAGTGTGTGTTTTATATCAGATTTTCCTTTTACCATCAAGGAGCTCAAGATTATCTTAAGCGTCTGCACTCTCTAAATAGTAACGGCTAATCTTGAATATTGTTGGACATTTCCAAAAACATTATTTCATGAGTAGAACTCCACTGGGTCTAACTTCGGAAAAGTGGGGTTAAAGCAAAGGCACAATTTTGTTTCGCCTTTGTAACATGTTAATTATCCTCTCGAACTCCAAAAAATGTTCCTCTTTATTTTTCAAAATATGGATATTTACATTAAAATATATGCTTTATTTACATTTATATGTGTTCCCCTTTGTTACATTCATGACATGTCTGTTAGACAATAGTCCAAAGGATTCTGAACATCTTTCCTAGGTTTCAACAACTGTATCTCCAAATAGGTTCTTTTAACTCTCTGAGGCTTTGCATATTTTCCAGCTTCCATTGAAGAGCCTCAACATTTCGCAGGATAGGCAATAGCCTGAATGAATTCTATCTATCTTCTAGGATATATTAGTTTCTTTACTTTATTCTACTAATTAGCTCCCACATCTGAAATGAAATATTAGTTCTGAATTCTCATTACAGATATTTCCTATATAGTTAGTGGCCAAATCCGGAGTTCCCTTTTTAAATGTTGAAGGAGACTAGTTCTTCTTCACTGAAGTCTAAGTCTAGAAGTCTTATTATTCATCTTTGATTGTAAAAAATGCGCTTGACTATTTTTTTTTTAACAGATATTTAAAAAAGCCCGTGCTCTCTCTCCATACGATTAGATCTAATTGCTTTTATGTCTAAAATATCATCCGTATATTCGTCGTATCCATTCTCATAAATCCATTTAACAAAAGACACCCGATGAAAAATTGAGTTATTTATTATAGAGTATAATACAAAATCCCAGCAAGCTATAAGAAACTATCTGAGGGTTTAAATTCATTTCCTGGCCTTGGAATATATTTAACCAAATATATTATATATTTAAAAGTTTTACCAAAGTCAAATAGTACAAAAAATATGGTCAAAGTGGTGGGTGCGCCACTCTTATTAGTCAGGGTGAATTACTGTTGCGATGCACGAGAAGATACACTAAGGACCTAGAAGGGCCCCATCTACTGATCTAGAATTACTGTAATTTCTATTCAACACGGCACTATAGTTCCCTGTTTGCCTTGTTCAAGTCACTCATTATATTTAATTTTCCCCATTCCATTATCATTTTATATTATACACAATATATTCACTTAAAAATACATTTAAGTATTGAATTTTATAAATAATTTAATTAAATAATAACAATAACTGGGGAGGAACGGTAATGTCCCTAAGTTGTTGATGCGAAAAAAATAAATAAATAATGAAAATTATTGAGCGGTAACGGGCTTAATTGCTAATGCACCAAAAACATAAATAAAAATAGAGATTTTATTATAGGTATAGTAAAATAAAATCAATCCAAAACAAATATATCTCTTAAAACAACGGGAGAAAAATAAAAACAACTGATATGATCGATGATCGTCTAAAAGAGTTGTCTTGTTGTTATTATATAACAATAATTATAACAGTTTATTTTGTATTATTTGAATAAAAAACTAAATCAACTCTATATATTTGAAATTTAACCCCCGGAAAATCCACAAAACTGTCTTAAATCTTTTCATTCTATTTTTAAATGCTTCAAATAAAAGTTGTAGTTTTATATCTGCGTAATTAACATTCCAAATTTAATGGAAATAGTTATACTCACTTTCAAGAAAATTCCAAAACACTCAAAAACTTATTTTATAAAGCTGTACTTCCGGTTGATGGATATTGCCCGAAACTTTCGTGTCAAATGCGATGGCAGTACCTGGATGGAATAATAACTTTAAATTACTTGCGACTTTTCGTTTTTGAGATATTTCGTGTACCACACACACACACACAAACAGATCATTCGCTAAGACAGTTTTTTCTACCCAGGATGTTTCCTCTTACCAGAAGTAAGAGAAAGTAAAAAAAAATTGGATTTATTTAAAGGTTAGTCAATTCAACGAAATATTTTTTTTCCGCACCATGTACCGAAATGATACCAAACTTGACCATATTCTGATTTAAAACAAACAGGGGGGACTTCAAAACACAATTTTAAAAATTTGCCTCGTTCGCAATATTTTCTCTTACCATAGTCAGAAAAATTTAAAAAAATGTCCTGAGTGAATGAATATCCATCCTCGCATAGGTGTTTGAGCTGGTATTTTATCCGTCGTAGCATGCATATAATCATTTGGTTCGTGGACAGTTTCGGATATTCATCCCTCGTCAGGACAGAGCAAATTCACCAATTTCGTGTAGAGAGTTCACTTCAACGTAATGTTTCTATAACAATCACACTTGTTGATTTGTATACATATATACATGTATGTGAATGTATACAACCAACCAACCGACAAGTGTGAGTGTAATAGAAACATTACATTGAAGTGAACTCTAAACACGAAATTGGTGAATTTGCTCTGACAATAGATGAAAAACCGAAACCGGTCGGTCAGGAACCAAATGAATATGCATGCTACGACGGATAAAAAAATAGCAGATGTTATCCAGCATTGTGGAAGCCATCCATATATATATATATATATATATATAGGCAGTGGAATTATATATATATATATATGCAGTGGAATTCTATATATATATATATATAGAATTCCACTGCAGCTATATTCTCTCTTCTAAACTGACCTCCTATCACTCCTATACTTTTAGATCTGAATTAATCTCATCGGCATTTGTAGGAAGTGATAGTTCATATTATTTGCTCTGTGTATTGAAATTCCTCGTTACACACTTTGATGATAACAACCATTTGAAAACAATTTTTTTTTAATTGTAACTTTAACCATTCCAAAAAGCTTTGTGAGGGGCGAGATTAGCTCACTGGTAGCACACTGGATTTGGAAAGCGAAGGTTCTGTGTTAGAGACCGATAGTGTTGCCCTTAGATTTTTTTTTTTTTTTTGCCTTAGAAGCGTCTACAGCTCAATTTTTTGTGACAGTTAGTATTATCTGTTATCTAACGTGAGAACACAGACTGGCAACGTATTGTGACGTTTCCGGGCTCTAATGACTGAATAAATAAATAAAAACTTATAGAAAAATTATAAATCAATCGGGCAAACAAGTCAGTCACACTTCACAAACTTTCATTTCAACTATTATCACCGAAACGTTTTCAAAATTACAGGCGATTCTAAAGGGTCAATTTTCGGACAATTGCGATTTGAAAGTGTTTCTCCCAATAAATTAAAGAAGATGAAAAATGTTTAAAAAAACACTAATAATAGATATTTTCCTTTTTCGAGACAAAAAAAAAAATTACTATAAATCTATTTAGATCATCCTCAATAAATTTCATAACATTCAGGAAAACTTTTCACTGTTTTTCCAGAGTGAATAAGATTTCTTTTGTGCCAATATCTGTAGGATTTACGACTGATTTCAGAATGAAGTCAACAAATGTCAAAAAAATATAATAATAAAAATCTCCAAATGCCTTGAGTGGATCTTTCAAAGAGGTTAATTACAGGTTATATAGTATATCTTCCAATAAAGAGAGATTGCAGTTAAACAACCCTATAATTTGCGCAAAACATGTTAAACGCAGATCTATAATCAAGTACTATAATAATTATTTCTTGAACTATCCGCATTTTGAATTATTTACCTATAAAATAACTATATATATATACACAATATATTTAAATGAAAATAAACCTACTAAAAGTGTAAATAAAATAAAAAAAGATGGAATAATGAATATATAATTTGATTAGAGAAACAAGATGGCCGACATTTCCTTGTTAAAACAACCATTTATTATGCTGTTAGTATAACCAGACAAATGTTTAAAAAAAAGCAAACAAAAGAAGTAGCTAACTGTAATTTAGTGAGCTTTTTAACAATATTAAACAATTCCTTTTTTTTTTCCACATTCATTCAACTCGGCTGTAAGGAAGTGTAAGGTGAGAAAATAATAAATATATATATAAAAGAACATAAAAATTAAGTCTACTCCACTTTTTTTTAAACTCATCAGCAGCTAGAATATATTCATCACTGGGGCCAGCAATTCTCTACCACAACAAAATTTATAAACATTAGCCAACAATTCTCTACAACCTTCTTATATAATATGGTTGTGGATATAATAAAAATACAAAACAGTTTTAACGGTTAAATGTATATTTATTATTTAATAAAAACATAACAAGAATAATTAACACACTTCTCCACATACTTCTACTTCTAGTCAATATTTAAATTAATTTAATAATGGACCGTTTTAATTTAATATGAACTTAGTATAAGGAATATTAAATTAAGCATGAGCACATTCATGGTTAAATTAAAAGGAATATTATGTTAATGAATTAAGATAATGGTATTATTGTAAATAACCCCTTTATTTGTATATAAATATACAAATTATTTCTAGTCAAATAATCATGTATAGAAATATACAAAAAGATAAATAATTTTTTTTGTTAATAAAGATGTAACTTTATTAATAATAAAAATAATAACAATTTAAATGTAAATTAATAGTTTTCGTTTCTTATTAGTCTTAATAAAACTCTTAAAAAAAAACTGACAGAAAATATAAATATTCTAAAATAATGATAATGAATTTTTTAAAGATGAAACAATATATTATCCAAAGAACACACACTTTGATTATTATTCTTTGATTGGCACATTTCATAAATCTAAATGCAAAATATCGTATTTGTCCATAAATTTCCAAAATTCTTCTCTTATGCCCGCTCCCCTTCATAGCACCAAATAAAAAAAACATAAATATATCAAAAATCACAATTCAAAAAGCAACTTATCACAAAACCAACTTTAAAATATCAATTAAAAATAATAGACCAAGAAAAACACCGAGAGAGACCAATGTTAATCACAGAATATTCATGTACTAAAGAAAGAAACAATCGAAAACGACTCGTAAATAAAAGAGGTGTTAGAGTTTCAACCCTGCATGACTCCTTTGGTGTCTACTGGAAACACCAATTAAAGTTTTAAATAATTTTTTTTGCTTTCCTACCCTCAAAAAGCCAATATCAAAATATTTCAATGTTTGTCCCATTACAACTTTTGAGAAATAAAAGAAACTTTTGCTAATTTTAAAGTTAGATCAAGTTTTAAAATAAAAGTTAAAACTTACGCAATTCCATTCGCTTTTATGTAAATCCTATAAAAAAAAAAAACCCTATCTTTAAAGTACAAAAACGCCAAAAAAATGTTTGCAGTGTTGTATGCTTCGATCGAATTTTTACTTTCTCGTACTCCTAGTAAGAGGAAGTATTGTAATTGTGCAAAATTTTCGATATCGAATTTTCACCGGAAATATACGTTTTGAAGGTTCTCTGAGTCCAAAAAAATGAAAAATCGTAGAAAGTAATTAATGATATTCCGTTTAATTATCACCATGGGATCCGATAGTAGGTCATCTGTCAAAATTCCTCAACCGGAAGTACCACTTTACTGAATTTTTTTTTTTTCATTTTTTTGCGATTTTCTCGAAAATGGCTCCAACGATTTTCTTCAAACTTGCTATATCAACTACACAAACAAAAATCTACAACTTTTATTTAAAACATTTCTCTGGAAAAATTCATGTAAGGGCACTTTTGGGGGAGCGGTGGGGTTACGGTTTCCTCTAAAGTGCTATTTTAGTTTATTATACAATTCTGTCATCTAAATAATGTTAATTAGAATTAAATATGTTGTTGGAATTTCGAGTCTGAAAACAAATCGAATCACCGGAAGTGCGTTTTTTATTAAAATATATTTTTTAGTTTTCTAGTATTTTCTCGAAAATGACTCCAACGATTTACTTTAAACTAGAAATGTGAACTACATATATATATAAGCTACAACTTTTAGTTGTAACATTTCTCCCGGTAAAGTCATTTAAGGGGGTTTTTGGGGGAGGGGTGAGGTTATGTTTATCTCTTAAGTGCTATCAGAGTTGATTATACAATTCTATCATCCAAATAAAATTAATTAGAAATAAATAGATGGCCAAAATTCCGAGTTTCAAGAAAATTAATGAACCCGGAAGTGCGCTTTTACTAAACAGTTTTTTTTTCAGTTTTTGACGAATTCCGTCAAATTTGGTACACAAACTATAAAATTTGTCAATTATAATTTTGAAACTGGAGTAAAAGAAAGTTGTGTGAGTGTATCACATCAGATTTTTTTTAGTTCAATTAGTTAAAAGATTAATTTTGACCAAAAGATGAATTATTTTCTCTTTTTAAGGTAAATTCCCAGACGAGGTCTTCCTCTGCACCTTACAGTTGCAGCAATAAGTTCATCAAATCACTTTAAAAAACCTTAAGCCTAACTATAAATGGATAGATAGGTAGATAAGTACTTTTCTAGTCAACTTTGACATACCATCACTTCAAACGGATAGCACTTTAAGTGACGATTGTAAAAGACAAAACTTTTATATGGAATATATCTAGATAAAACATTGTAAACTAAGGGGCAGTTAGGTAGGCTAAGTCAGTTTGGTCGCTATGTATTGCGTGACAAAGTATATCAACGCCTGATTGTACAGAAACAAATAAATCTAGCTTCATGTGAGGAGGTTAACATTTAAACGTCCTGAAATGCTTTGAATTAGTCATCATAAACCTTCTTTAAACTTTTACTCTCTCTTACTGCTAGTAAAAGGAAGTATTGTAATCGTGTCAAATTTTCGATATCGAGCTTTCACCGGAAATATATGTTTTGAGTCAGAAAAAGTGTTTTTTAAAAAACTGGTCTCTCTTACTCTCTCTTCCCAGTGACCTATAAGATCTATTATTATTATAGTTATGTGGCCAGTCTGTATTTGGGTATTGCATAAGATGGTAGGTGCCTAGACGATAGTCTAGTCTTGCCTTTGTTGCGAGAAGTCAGTTTGATTCCCATGAGAGCACAAATGTTTTGTCCTAGCATCGTACAAAAGTGGGAAGATTCCCTGCTGGTCTTGCTGGTCAAAGGGCAGAACCAAACGGTGATAGGAAGCGCAGCGGCTTACCACATCGTACCAACAATAACCGCCTTCTGGCAGACCTTGATCGTTCATAGGCTGCAGGGGTCAAGGATATAGTATAGTTTATGATCCTCAGTAAATTGCATTAATATATAAATGGTAATTTGTTTCCTTAGTTACTACAAATCCGAATAAGATGAGGCATCAACAAGCTTTGCGAGTCCTTTGTGGAATTATTAGGCTGGACGAAAGACTGCCAACATCACTAAATAGGTAACTAGTTTTCCAACTACTCAGAACCATTAAACATACTTCAATTGAAAATTAAATATATACAATAAAAAATATTAATTTTAGAATTGTATAGAGCTCTTAAGAATGATTTAAATCATCAATATCAATATGATACTTCAGACACTTCGTCCTTTACTGGCAAATATTGTATCAGCATAACGCCATTATTGGTCGCCAGGCAACTCCAACAGAAGAAGTCGATCATCATCATCGGTGGTTAGTAAATGTTTGATATTGTATATACTTCATTGAAAGACACTTTAGAGAGAAACTTAGCCTGTTTTAAAAACGAAAAATCCCTAATGAAACAGTCAATCCCTAGCTTTAATTGCCATTTAGAAACTGTTTTTCAGCATTAATGTATAATAACTACACTTGAAGTAAATAAAAAAAAAATCTGGTGTGAAACACTCACACAAGTATCTCTTACTCCAGTTCTCAAAATTATAATTGATAAATTTTATAGTTAGTGTACCAAATTTAATGAAATTCGTCGAAATCTGAAAATACTGTTCAGTAAAAGCACATTTCTGGTTTACTAATTTTCTTAAAACTTGGAATTTTGGCCATCTATTTATTTCTAATTAATTCTGTTTGGATGATAGAATTGTATAAACAACTATGATAGCACTTTAGAGAATAACATAACCCCACCCCTCCCCTAAAAATGCCCTTAAATGAATTTTCCCAGAGAAAGGTTTTAAATAAAAATTGTACATCCTTGTATGTATAGTTTATATATGAAGTTTCAAGAAAATCGTCGAAGCCATTTTTGAGAAAATCGCGAAAAAGTGAAAAAAATCATTTTGTAATGTGTTAAAGTAAACGCACTTCCGGGCATCGGATTTTTTTCAAAATTCGGAATTTCAACAACATACTTAATTCCAATTAACATTATTTAGATGACAGAATTGCCTAGTAAACTGAAATAGCACTTTAAAGGAAGCTGTAAATCTCCCCCCCCCCCGCAAGTACCCTTAAATGAAATTTTCCGGAGAAATGTTTTAAACAAAAGTTTTAGATTTTGGAATGTGTAGTCGTAATACCAAGTTTGAAGAAAATCGTTGGAACCAATTTGAGAAAATTGAAAAAAAAATAAAACTAGTAAAGTGGCACTTCCGGTTGAGAAATACAGGATAAGATATTGTCAGATCCTATGGTGACACCTAAATGGAATATCAACTTTCAACTTGCTACGATTTTTCGTTTTTGAGCTATGCTGTTCACATACATACATAGACACAGACTATTTGCTACGTAAAAACCACATTTTTGGACTCAGGGGACCTCAAAACGGATATTTCCGGTGAAAACTCGATATATTTGACACGATTGCAATACTTCCTCTTACTAGGAGTAAAAGAAAGTAAAAATCTATTGTGAAATACCAACCTGACTTATTCTCCTCTTATAGCAGTTAATTAATGACAACAAACAAACCAACTTAACATTTAGAAATTTATCAACAACACATAGATTCTTCGGTACCACTTGGACTCAATTTTTGAAGAAAAATGTTTTTAATAAAAGTGATAGGCATTTAAGATTGTAAATTTTGAAAAAAAATTATTAAAACCATTTTTGAGAAAATCTGGAAAAATAACATTCAAAAAAGTTGCATTTCCGGTAGATAGATATTGACCATAAACTTATTATCTGTCTCATGTGATAGTGAGGCCTAAGCGGATATCAAGTTTGAACTTCCTGCGATTTTTTTTTTTTTTTTGTTTCCGGTGGAAATGAAAACCTTTTATTTCATGAGTTCCGGTGAAAACTAAATTTCGATAATTTGAAATGATTCCAGTAAGAGGAAATAATGATTTACAAGTTTTCTTTTATGTAATCGTCTTTAAAATATGATAAAAAAATCTGAGGCCACAAAAAATTAAACACGCATGTTTTTATTTTTAAAATTCACTTAGACCTATCAAAATGTTATAAATTTAAATCTAATCCAAAATCATGATCTAAAACTCATAATCAAAAAAAAATCTAATATATAAAGTAGTTTATAAGCCTAAACTTGATGGAGAAGTTGAAGAGTGTGTAGAGCCTAAAAAACGAGATTAAATGGTTGCTTAATTTTTTAATGAGGTTATCAGTTATAATTAAATGATGCTGTCAATGTTAAATTAAGTTCTTGTTTTTAAATGTTTTTTATTTCGTCTCCTCCCACCATTATGTAGCAACTACCAATGTTTAATTTTAAATATTTAAAATAATATATATTAATATATTAAAAATAAACCGATCGTAGGTGATACATATAAAGAAGACCAAGTCTGAACTTTTTTGCGGTTTGCCGCTTTTGCACGGAGATCACTTAGCAAGACCTCTCGGGGAATGGGCCACAGTTTTCTAGGCTGAGGTTTATGCTTTGTTGTGTCTTGGGTACATAACATTAATTTGAAAGAGGTTTGTGCTAAGATAGTCAGGCTGCGTCAAAGGCACTGGGTATCTTCTCTGTTATCGATGTTTTTCCTCCAACCTACCATAATTTAAATGTTAAACCTTGTGTATGGAAAAATAATTAAAAGGAACATTACTACTAGAATATATTAAAAGACTGGAAGTGATATCCTTTCCAAAGGATGTTGTTTTAATCCGAGTACAAATAATATGGGTGTCTCGGGCAATGAAGAGGCGGATAGGTTGGCTAGTCTAGGTACCGCTCCGCTCTTCATTGGTCCTTAAGTTTGCTGCTGATGTATTTTTGGGCATATGTCTATCGATTTTTCAGGCATGGACGGCTTCACAGCATTCACCATCTCTATGGACGAACACAGTTGGTTATGGTAGTCTCAGATGTTCATGGGGGTCCGGACAGGGCTAATGGTTGTATCTTTTGTAGAGTTTGTGAAGCAGAGGTAGAAACACCTCATGACAGATTGCTTGGGTAGTCGGGAAATTAGGTCCAGTACTTTTGGTCGGAACAGTTTGAAAAAGTTTAGGCTATTACCCTTTTAGGATACGAACTCATTTCTTCGGCGTGTTGTAAATCTTAGGTGGTTTAAACCTGGGCCTTGATTCTTTTTCTAGACCCAATTGTTTTTTAGATAGGCTTGGAGAGCGTAGGGGTTAGCTTACTCTCTCTGAATAATTATAATAAATCAGTTAGCTAAGTGGTTAGTTAGTATACTGGACACCCACGCGGAGGAGCCGGGTTCGAGTCCAGCTGTGTTAACCTTAGATTTTTTCTTCCTGGGAGCCTCTACAGTGTCCGGTGATAGACAGTGTTGTCTATAACGAGAGAACACTATCCGGAGGCCGGCAGAACACTGACCGTAGGCTCCGGGCGCCAATGACCATAGATGTTGACGCGCCTTAAATTAAAAAAAAAAATAAATAAATAAAATAATCTCTCTTTCTCTCTCTGACACACATTTTTTACATATTACAGTTTTTGTATATTTTTTACAACAATGGTTAACGTTTTTCGTGTCAGAACTATTCGTATATTTAAAGACTTTATAAGATCAGAAAATAAAATTATTGCTTCTAATACTACTAAGATACAAGTAAATCAATAATTATTATTGTAATCTTTGTAGCTTACAAAATAAAATAAACTGAACAAAGTATTTCTAGATAGGTAGAATTATAGAAATTTTCAAACTACTTAAAACTAGCACATGGATGATAATTAAAAGAAGGGTTGCAGAGGAAAATCAGATAGATAGACAACAATAAAGTTACCTTACGTCCACATATATTATATATGTACATAAATATATTACATATTAACTTTGGTCATATAGAGATCAGTAATGCGGTAAAGAAATATAACTAAGTGGGAAACTTTTATCTAACAACCAGATATAGAACAGACGGGTAGAAGGGTAGAGCCATCTGGTATGAGGTGCCTCTGTTTATTATGGCTGTCAACATTATTTATACCGTTATTATAATTTCGCTTAAAGATTACTTATCCATATTTATATCATCCCCCATTTACCTACATCAAACACCCCTCCAGGCAGATATATACACACAAACTAAAAAGTATTTCCAGTTTCTGTAAATGCGATATAATTATTCAAAATACTATTTTGCTATCTTTATAATCTTAAATATCTCAAAAATAATAATATTGAGGGCATATATAATTGATTATTATGATTAAACATAGTTCTTTTTCTTACTTTCCCTTTTCTGATAACAATATACGATAACAATGCGATTCTCAGATTGCTATAGCTTTAAAATCTTGCTTAACTTTTGAAATCTCCTAATTCCGTAAATGATTTTTAGTGATTATTAGATAATGGTTTTATGGTTTTGTTTGTGTGTGAGAGAGTAATCTTCTATTAGATTTTTTTCCCCCTACGCCTCGTCTTCTAAGGCAAAGCTGTCGTCATAAGACCTCTTGCAGCCCAATACATCCTTGACATTCGTCCATTTGTCGCAGTCAGGATTAAAAGAAGATTTTATATCCTCCAGCTGAGGACATGTGTCAAAGACGCTAAACACATTGAAGTTTGCCCACGTAGGGTACAAATTGAATTTTCACTAACTCCTATACGATGGTTAATATAATTAAAAGATTGTATTGTATTGTACAATTTATTGCTACAGTATTTAGGAGGAAAGCTAATACATAACCCCAAAAATTCTATTTTATAAATAAACTAGTAAAGTGGTATTTCCGGTTGAGGA
>JAAEAF010003373.1:0-96446 GCA_011037195.1 Triatoma infestans | reverse complement strand
CCGGTGAGGAGGTCGAATGTTTTAATAATGAAAGAAGGATTGGCGTATATGGTTAGGGTTTTTCCATCTTTATCATAAGGATATGATAATAGGAAGAATGTCTCCATGGCTGGAGTTTCAAGGGGTAGTTTGAGGAGATAGTGTAGGTGGGTGGACGTTATAGAGCAATGTAATTGGCTAGTTTTCCATAATATTTCAGGGGAATTGGAAATTAGTCGAACTGGATTAATTTGTCCTAATTTCGCCAATTCTTTTTTTGTTATTATACTATTGTGTATAGTATTTAGTTTACAGAATTCTAGTGATAGTGCGATATCATTTATTTTATTTATCAATAACATTATGTTTGAGTATAAGATCGTATAATACTGATTAAGTTCTACAAAGTTACTATCTAGTGTTAGTAGTTCCTTAACTTTGGCATTATTTTGGGAGATAATTTTTATGTCTTGATTAAATTCGTTTATAAGTTTTTTATTAATGGCGATTTGTTGTTCCATATTGTGTTCTAGATGGTAGTCATTGGCTTCAATTTTGTGTATGATTTGGTCGTAACGTTCTTTATCGTTAGCATCCATGTTTCCTGTTATCCAGGAGATGGCAGTGCCTAGAGCGTTGATTAGGCCTCGTTTGGATCTTTGAGGGTTAGTGTTAACATAAATGTGGTCTAATTTGTTTTGGGCATAATAGATGTGGTTTTCGAAGGTTTCTTTGATTATTTCGTTGGTGTTTAATTTTAGAGATTCTGAATAATTTTGGGACATTCTTTTGGGTTTGTGTTGGGAGATTGAGAGGTAAAGGTCATTTAATTATTTTTGTAGAGTAGTTAGGTTAATTGAGTTATGTAGGTAAAGTAATCTTCAATAATGAAGGAATTTTGGATTTTGACTGGAATTATTCCGGGTCCTTTATCTAGTTTCACTATCTTGTACGTTGCTGCTTCCCGGTTGATTGTGATCGTGGCTAGGAGGATTGTTATCCACTTGATCATTCTGTGGACATATATTTTCATTAATTTCATACTTGCGGGGTCTTTTGAGTTGATTGGGGTGTATTTTTAGTTGTTTGTTGGTAGTTGTTTTAATTCTCTTAGTTTCGGGATTAAATGTTACCTTTTTGTATCGGGGTTTGGCTTTATTTCTGGAGTTTGTTTTTATGTGTATTGTTCCTGATGGGATTCTTAATTCTTCACGGTTTTCATTTAGGCCAGTGGTTCCTTTTTCTTTTTCTTTTTGAATCATACTTTTAATGGTTTTATGAATGGTTTGTTGTTCTTCATGATATTGTTGGGTTTTTTGTTCTAACAGGGCTGTTTGATTTATTTCGGTAGGGTAGGTTATACCAAATGTTATTTCATTGGGAGTTAGTTTTAATTCTTTATTAGGGGTGTTATTATACGCGATTAGTGCCATTCTAATAAGATTGTTTTGGTCGGTTGTGTGGTGTTGGTTTTTGATGAGATTTAGAATTTCAATAAAGGTGGAGTGGGCTTTGTTAATGAGACCTTGTGAGTCATGATGATGAGGTGTGGTGAAGTATAATTCGATGTGGTGGTATTTAAGGAAATTTTCGAGGTTCTTATTAGCGAATTCTTTTCCGTTGTCTGTTTGCAGGGTTATGGGGGTAGGATAATTGCTTAGATAGTCTTTTAGTTTATTAGTGACTTCTACACTATTGGGAGTTTGTATAGGGTAGGCGAATAGTCGTTTGGAGAAGCAATCTATAAAAGTGAGAATTAATTTATTGTCATAGAATAGAGTATCGGCCTGTAATTTTTCGAAGGGCTTGTTAGGTGTAGGGGTTACAAAATATTTTTGCCTTGGGGGGTTTCTTTCCTATTTTACCTTTTTGCATATATCGCAATTATTTATGATTTCAGAGATGGTTTTTGTCATACTGGGCCAATAGTATTTCTTTTTGAGGTTTTCTAATATGGTGTTTATTCCTCGATGGGCTGTTTTTCCCATGTGTTGATGTTGATGAGTTCCTTCTGGTCCTCTTCGTTTTCGACATCAATGCATAACTTATGATATCTCTTGATTCGGATGTTAGGATATTTCTCTTGTATAATAATTTTGAATTTGTCGTATATTTGATTTAGAACTTCATTCTCTGTAGGGGCTTGGTTGGAACAATAAACTCCATAAGTGGTGTTTGGTTCTAGGAATTCTGTACATAAGGTGTCTAGGTCTTCTGTATATGGCCAGGCTGTGAGCCAAGTTAAGCGTTTCTTGGTCCCAAATAGAGTTGTTCGTTTACTAAGGTGGGAGTTTCCTCTATTGATAATGATTTGGTGTTTTTCTATGTTTACGGATCTGAGTGTATCTTCTACATCTATTATTCTTTCTATCCCTTCGGAACTAGTTCCTTCTTGGTTGTTATTTTCTGGGTGCTCTTCTGGTTCTTGGATTTGGGTGTCGCTTTCATTGAGAGTAAGTTCTCTTATAATTTCATTTAGTTGCGTAGGTGAGGTTGGTTGCCTTATGATTTGCTCTGTATCTGGTTCGTTTGGGTCTTCTCTTAAGAATTGGTCAATTATGTCATCGGTGTTAATGTCTTCGCCGTTAATATTTTCAATGGCAGTTACTTCTTGTGGTGGGTTTCTTGATAAAGCGTCCGCGACTTGGTTAGTTTTCCCTTGGACATAATTTATTGTAAAGTCGTAGTCGGAAAGTTGGCATTTCCATCGTAACATTTTTGCGTTGGGTTCCTTCATGTTGTGGAGATACTGGAGTGGTTTATGGTCCGTTTGAATTATGAACTTTCTGCCGTAAATGTAGGGTCTAAAATATTTGCATGCCCAAATGATGGCTAACAATTCTTTTTCAATGGTGCTAGATTTTTCTTCTTGTGCGGTAAGTGTTCTGGAAGCATATGATATTGGTAAATCCTTGCCATTTGTTTGTTGGGATAGGACAGCGCCTATAGCATGATTTGAGGCATCAGTGGTTACGATAAAGGTTTTGTCGAAGTCTGGGTATTGAAGAATAGGGTTGTTTTGTAAGATTTCTTTTAGTTGATTTATAGCTTGTAAGTATTCTTGGTTAGTGGGGTCTATTTTGGAGTTATTTCTTAGTAGTTTCGTAATGGGTTTTGCTATTTTAGCATAATTCTTTATCATTTTTCGATAGTAACCAGTTAGGCCTAGGAACTGCTTTATTTGTTTGGTGGTCTTGGGGATAGGAAAATTCTTTATAGCGGTGAGTTTAAGGGGGTTAGGTTTTATGCCTTCTTTCGAGATTATGTGACCTAGGAATGATATTTCTTTTTTAAAAAATTCTGTTTTGTCTAACTGTATTTGTAGATTATGGGTTTTTAGCTTTTCAAATACTGATGCTAAATGTTTGAGGTGATCGTCGAGGCTGTGTGAGAAAATTATTAGATCGTCCATGTAGACGAGCACGTTGGGAAGTTCGGAAAAGATAATATTCATGGCTCTTTGAAAGGCCGGGGGGGCATTCTTTAAGCCAAAGGGGAGTCTTTTAAATTCCCAGTGGCCGTCTTCTGTGCTGAAGGCCGTTTTTGGAATTGATTGAGGATCCATAGGGATTTGATGGAAGCCGGATGCCAGGTCTTTTTCGCTGAAGTATGTTGATTTGCCGATGCTAATAAGAAGGTCTTCTATGTTCGGTAAGGGATATTTGTCATCAATGGTTTTTTCGTTAAGTTTTCGATAGTCAATGACCATGCGGATTTTTTTCTTTCCTGACGCATCAGGTTTCTTTTCGACTACCCAGATGGGTGAATTGTAGGGGGATTCAGATGGTTGTATTATGTCTTCTTCCAGTAGCCTTTTTATTTCTTCTTTTATTTGTTCTTTATAAATTTGGGGATATCTACAGTTTTTCGTAAATATGGGAGTTTCATCGATAGTGCGGATGGTACGTTGGTTGAGTTTAGTTTATCTTTTTCTCTTTTTATGATTTCTGGATATTTGTATAATAAATTAATGATTCTGTTTTTTCTTCTTTATTCATGTGGCTGGTGCGTACAAGGTTATGTATTTCTTTTTTTATCTCTTCTTTTGAAGGTTTTATTGATAGGAGTTTGTTATTATAGAGGATGTGGTTTTCCTTTTTCCTTTCGGAATTTTTAAGTTCACCTTGTGAATGTTGATTATTTTCGTTCATTATCAAATGTCCTTTGTTTGTTATCAAATATCTATTCTTGTCCTCGATTAGAGTAACTTGTTTGTCCTCGGTTTTAATTTTGTTGTTTCTTTTATAGTTTTTATTCTTCCTTATTGTTTCATTTTTTTCTTCCGCCTTGTGGGGGCCTTTATTGTAATCTTCTTTCTCTTTATTTGAAATGTTTTCTGTTTGTTTTGGCGACTCTTCCTGGGGGTTATCATAGTGCAGGGGTAATTGATTTTTGTCGTTCCTCATTAGGTTGTTTTTAAAATCAATAGTAAAGTTTAGCGTCCTCAGTGTTTCATTTCCTAAAAGAATATCATATTTGTTAGAGAAGGGGAAGATGTATAGTTTCTTGATGGGTGCAAGGATGCCGAGACGAGATTGTAGGTTAAGGATGGTGAATTCTTGTCCTTGCTTGGAGCCTGCAGGGGTTGTTTCCGTGAAATCTTCTTTGAAAAGGGTACTTCCTGGTGGGACTGCATTAGGGTTTATATAATTTTTTTCGGATCCTGTATCTATGAGCCAGGTTTGTCCGAGTTTATCGTAAATATGGGGTAGTGTTTTAAGGTTATTATTAAGATCGAGGGAGAGTTGTTGATTGGGCTTACACAAGAGCTGCTGCCTTAAGATAAAAAAGTTTCCATTTGCTCTAGTCGTTCGGTGAGGGCTTGAATTTGGGCATCTTTGTTATCCTTATGTTCTTGTATAAGAGCTAGGTCATGGGGTTTGAACAAAGGTTTAGGTGAGTTGTATCTAGGTGAAGATGATTTTTGAGGGGTAGTATAAGAGGTATTATAAGGGGGTGTATTAAAGTAGGGCGTTGCTGGTAATAATTGGGGATTCTGGAGGTTGATGGTTGGCCGTAGGGGTCTCTTTGATTGTGTCGAGGGATGTAGGGGGTTCTATACGGAGGTTGACTTGGCTGTTGGTAGAATCTAGGGGGTGGTGTTGAGTAATATCGAGATGTTGGCCTGAAAGTTTTCATCGGTGATTTATAAGGTTTTTCCTGGAAAGTTGGGGGTGAAATTGAGGGTTTGGTTTTTTGATAAATTTGGTTAATAATAAAGGTACATTTTGTGTGTAGGATGGTGCGAAATTCTTCTAGGGAGTTGGGACTAAAAGTCATGATATGGTTGGTGAGTTGGGTCGGTAGATTGTGATACATATGATGTATAATTTCATTTTCGAGATAGTGTATTGAGTTATTGATAAAATCAGGGGTCATGTTATCTAATTGATATTTGGTATATATTTGGTGTCTTAGATTTTCTAGCCGATTTAGATATTCTTCCGGGTGTTCTTTATATGTGGGTTTGGTGTTGTAGATTTCCTGTTTTAGTATCTCAACTGTTCTTACATCTGAGAAATTTCGTTTAAGAATTCCTAGCAGGTCGGGAATGGTATTTATTTCTTTATTAGTATTAAAGATTCGGCTGAACCCGTAAGTCTATACTTGATTTTTTCTAATAACTTCTCGTGATTCAGTTGTCTTTCTATTATGTTGTACTGACAAACAAAATTGTATACTTTTGTTACAGATTGAGTGAATTTCAAAAGAGTTGTAGGATTGCCATCGAAAGTGGGAATGTGGTCATAGTCATCCTTTTGCATAAGATAATTACGCATTTCCGGTCTGTGTGGTGGAGGATTTTCTTCAGATGTGGGGGGCATAAGGGGTTGCCTAATTATACTTTGTGTTTCTGGGTTAGTATTTCCCGTGTTGAGAGGTATTTGTGTCTCGTTCCCGGGTATTACCATATTTGTTTGAGGGGGGAGTCTTTTTGTGGATTTCTTTTTGAAAGGAATGTTTGTTTTATAGGGGTTACTTGTTTATTAGTATTAAGAATAAAATTAAGAGTTTTTACCCGCAAATGCCAGAGTTATTACAAGATTTATATAATTGTATAAAAATGTTAGTACTGAATTTGAAATTAAATTGAAGAAAATGATGTTTGTTTTTTTTCTAATTAACCTTTGGTGTTGATTAGACAAAAAAAGGTCTAGTTATTAAAGGGTTGAATTGAGTAGTGCTACCTGAGTCCTGTCGCAGCCTGTGATGTGGTTTGTTGTGGAGATGCTGGATGATGTTGCCTTAACAGTTCTGGATGGATGAGTGGTGCGGTGATTCAATGTACCCACTATATATATGGACGAGTGGTGCTGTACTGCTCACTTATGCACTTGTTCACTTTTCCTAAAACGTTTCACTAAGAGTGGCGTTTTTATAATCACTCACTGTTACTAGGTATGTTCGAGGTCCCTGCAATCGAGCGCCAGTTATATGTTTGTAAGTGAGAATTGCCTTTTTAAAAATACAATTCTTTATTTCCAACTTACAAGCATGTATTACAAAGAGAGCAAAAATACACAACACATTAAATCACTTAACAGACTGGTTTACAGTTATAATTGTATACAAGACAATGTCAGGGTAGCAACTAACTAACTAAGGTGGGGAGCATGGGATTTATATATGTTATGTTAGGAAGTGTGTGGGTAGTAGCTTTATCAGCAATATTGGCGATATAACTCACGTTAAAGTTTACCAGTTTACAGTTGGCACTACCACAGTATTTTTAGCAAGTGTTAATAAAAATGGTAGAAGGGTTACATCTGAATTTTAAGCTTATGTAATAGATTGAATCATGACCGAATCGTGAAATAATCACCCCCCACACCTTAAGTTCACTGCATTTCTTCATCAAGCTTATAAAGGAAGCAAACTAAGGAGCGCATCTAGATACTGGAAGGAGAAGTTAAAGAGAGTAGAGGTTAGTTGAGCCGCCTGTGTAAAAAGGGCCGGATTCCAAACTCAAAAACCAAACATTAATTACTCAATGTTTCTTCGTTTCTACACCGTCACTCTGCCAGTCAGTCTGTCACTCTCTTCTCACAATACTATACCATCACTCTGCAATATTAAAGTGTAAAGTTCTTGCAATGTTTATTATTCACAGTCAATATAAACAGTATTCAACAACAGTATTCAGTCCAACTTCACTCAAATATTTCTCTTCTGCCAATTCCCCAAAACACCCACTACTCCTGTTAGCATCAATTATCTCATTCAGTTTTTCATCAACATGTTTTTCTCACTCAATAATTTTTATTGATTTCAAAGATTAAAATCATTTACAAAATTCCTCTGTTGTCTGGAATTTAGGAAGTTTTCAGACATTTTTATTTTTTTTTATAATATATTTATTTTTATTTTTAGATAAAATTCTTGATATAATCGGAAAATATTTTGGGTATTTCGTCCAATTACTGGAATGTATACTGTTACCAATTACATGCTCAGATCAGATTCATATTTTTAACTACATCATTATACAATAAAACATTTATTACGTTCAAAGGATTTCTTTGTTGTATAAGAATATATAACGTGAGCTGATATCTCAATATTGGAAAATATTTTAATTTCAATCAGACAAGATAAATATTTTTTTGTAAATAATTTTTTCATCGCATGAATATATAACAATATAATCCTGTAATAATATACAATAATAAGTTATCACGATACATGGACGGATCTAAGATGGAGGAAGGAGTGGGAGCCAGCGTGTACAGGGCTCATCCGAGATGTGATATCTCTGTGATCCTGGGAAAACTAGCCACGGTCTTTCAAGCAATCATCATTTCGGATAGCCAGGCTGCCCTGCAGGCAATTGACTCGTGGGAGATCAGCTCAAGGCTGGTGTGGGATTGCTTAGGTGGCTACTTAGGGAAATCAGTAGCCATAATAAGGTCTTCCTGGTTTGGGTACCTGGGCATTCGGGTCATAGAGGCAATGAGGTGGCAGATCGTTTGGCCCGGGAGTGTTCCATTGGAACACTTATTGGGCCGGAACCGTTCTCTGGTGTCTCAAGATGCCTTAGGAGTGCATCCCTTAGGACATGAATCGATCGATCAAGGAAATGGTGGGCCAAAACCCCAGGCCAAAGGCAGGTGAAAACGTTCATTCATATCTACTCACTCAGCACATATCTGGCAACGGATAGCCTGTGTAGGTTTTGTCAGGAAGAAGAGGAAACAGCACTGCATGTGCTATGTCAGTGCAAAGGGCTTGTATGGCAGAGTATCGCCTCTTTGGCGAGGAGAAGCTGGCGCCTGCAAGCCTCAGCCAGGGACCCTTCTCGGCTCTATTAAGTCTATTAAGGCAGACAGGGTTCGAGAGGGTGCTCTGAGTCAAGTGCTCTAAATTGACCACCTGGAAGCCTCCCCAGACCTCCACATTTCGACAAAGGACAGGGCTGGAGAGGGGTCTCCAACTTAGGGGGTGCCACAATAGACCTATAGGGGTCGCGGTGGCACAGGCTGAAGAGCCAATCCCCCCATAGAATCTAATATGATCTAAGTTATTATCCCTATTACCCGCGAGAGTTTTATTGCCTATTCTTTATTATTAATTACAGTGGTTAATTAAAATTATTGAGTTGTAGATTGCAAAACCATAATTAATCTAAGAGGAATACATAAAAGTTAATACTATATATTAAGAAGAGTGTAAATTTTCAACTTCTATGTACACATATTGAAGCCCCATGTACATATATGCATTGTGTTAATGTATTATTAGATTATACCTAATGGGTTTGTTTTAGGATTGTACTAAGAGAGAAAACTGGTAGTTGTCTGCTCTTACATAGTGGCCCAAATTTGTGGCCCATTTGGGCCCATCATACTCCCAGGTCACACTACCTGCTGTGCCTTCGCTGTTCTACTCCTAACATTACAGCTCCCTCTCCCCCATCGTGTTAACTATATACACACAAGCAGCTCCAAACTAGTAATGATACAAACAGTGTGTGGACCTAAAGTACACCGAGCTGTAACTTTACTACTATCATGCTCTTTATCTTACTTATGTTACCTCCATTTTCTTCTTCTTATTCTGCACATATCTCTTTCTCTTTCTATCTGTGTCTCTTTGTTTCTGTGCTCCAGCAACCAGGGTATTACTCCACAATACAACCACTGTAATATTATCTTAAGTATCACACGAAAACAACTTCCATTCTTTCTTTTATTATGCGAACATAATCGAGTTCTTCGTATCCCTCCTTTTCTGCGGTCCCTTTTAACCACAATAAAGACTCCAAGACCACTTAATAGTGGCGCATTATATAAATATCTGATCTTAATTTGCATACTACTGTCCAGCCACACTGTTTCAACCCGCTACACTTCTCGCCATACACTGCAAAGGATATTAAAAAAAAAACAACAAACAGTTAATTACTAAAAGTAACTGAAAGAACTTGGGTTTTTAGAAAGAAAAAAATATATCCTACGTATCTCTAATCTTTTTATATCTTTTAACAAGAATTCTCCATCTTGTACACTTTTTAAATTAAACTTTTATTGAATTTGTTAATAACAAAGTAAAGTGTTAAATTTGTTGGCAGTTTATTTGGCCCCCTACAGAAGCGCTCCATTTTTTGCACACAAACATCTGTTCAACTTACTAACAAACTTTTCAAGTCCAAACGGACATTTCCTGACCAATATATCTTTGATTATGACAAAAGAATTGCTTAAAGACAAAATCTTGTGTGAAACACTCATACGAATTTCCTTTTCTGCTATTTACGTAAATAGTATTGACATTTTTTTTTTCTTCAAACTTATAATTTGTATTAAATGTTTGTCTTTAATGAATTATTGGGAGAATCTGAATTACTAAAACGACATCTTTTTTTTTTGAAGAAAGCACAGTCTCATCCTTGTTCTAAAACTCCCGCTGAATGAATGAATTTTCCTTGGAAAAACTTTATTATTATTATTTGTCTGTGGGGAGGGAACCCCTACGCTATCCAAAGCCTCACTGGGTCCATATAGCTACCCCAAGAAAAACAACAACAAACCGGGTCTATAACAAAAAATCCAGACCCGGACCTAATCCATCTAAGATTCACCGCAGTCCGAATAAATCGGACAATAACCTTAAGCGGAAATAGCCTAAGCTCTTCCACAGACATCCTATTTCGACCAAAGGTCCTGAACCTAATGCCTCACAACCCAAGCAATCAGTCATAAGATGGATGGGTGTTTCCTCCTCTGACTTTAAAACAATTTACATCTCAACAGGTTGTCAGGATATTTGCCAACTTGCCTTAAAAAAAAATCCAATCTGATGTGCGCTTATACAAAAGATAGTACCATCTGATGAAAAGTGGATTTATTGCAAAAAACTAGAGAGAGAGACGGTCAAAAAATTATTTCTGCTTGGGAAAGTTGATTCGGATTCAACGAATTTTTTCGCGGAACCTTCCAAGAATTTCTACCTTTAAAAAACAACTAATTAGAAGTAAAAAAAAAATGGCCCAACGTTATCCATAGCTTTGATCAATCGGAAACAAGTTTTATTCCAGCAAGGTAATCCTCAGCCACAAAGCTCCCGTCACACTTAAGAAAAAAAAAAAAACAACTTGATGGCATTGAACTTCTTTTACATCCCCACTAAAGTCGAAAATTAACTCCATCCGACTACCATTTGTTTCGTTCCACACTTTCATTGCGAGAGAAAATTTAATAACTTCACCGAAGTTGAAACTGGAGTGCAGGAGTTTTTTTTTGATTCCAAACTCAAAGAATAGTATAAGCGTGGGATCCAACAGCTGACAGAAAGAAGGTTTACAACAGTTAATCACAATAAACTATATCTTGAATATTAATATAAAAAAAACAATAAAAGGTAATAAAAAAAAAAATTTTTTTTTATTGCAAAAACGGTCACTTCTAAAAACACGCCCCACCCCTCGAATAGAATAGAATAGAATCAGGGGGGGGTGAGCCTCATTCCACTGCGACCTACAAATTGAGGTCTATTGTGGTTCCCCTTAAGTTACAGAACAGCCCCCAGCTTTGCCCTCCTAATCAATCCTAGCAAAGCTGAGAGCGGCTCCGTCATGAAGCTTTCAGCTTCGGGATTGCCCGTCCCCAATTGAAGAAACCTAATCCTCGCCAGGCCGGCGCACTCACAAAGGATGTGCGCCGGGGTCTCCTCCTCTACCTTGCAGAATCGGCATACCGCACTATCCGCAAGTTGTAGGTGGTGCATGTGTCTATTCAGCCTACAATGCCCTGTTAGTAGACCCACAATTAACCTTATATCCCTTCGGGTTTGGCTCAGTAGGTCTTTGGTAAATTTAGGCAAATGTCTTTTAATGAAGAGCTTTGCCTGCCTCTGTCCTGGTGTTCCCTCCCACCAACGCAGACGCTGATCTTCTCACCCCTCGAATAACATTTAACTTCTATTTTTATATGAATGAATATTTACGAAAATCGGTTCAGTTTTTAAATTACTACTAGTTTTGTTCAAAATAAAAATTCTAAGAAAATTATTTAATATATATTTATTTCTTAAAGCTTTATAATCACTTTATTGAAATAACGAGCTTTTGAATGTTTGAATAATTTAAAGTTAATTATACAAATGTTCAACTGACCAGGTAATTTCTAGTTATTACTTAATAAAAGAATCAAACTCCCACTGTAATTATGTCAGTAAATTTTAATTAGCGATTGACAAGAACTTAGAATTTAAATACGAATAATTTTATTGGTTGTAAGATAAAATGAGATCAATTGGATTGGTTCATGCACTAATTTGAAATCATTATCAATGATAATATCGATTTCATATATCCTTCCATATCAATCAATGTATATAAAAAAAATACTCATTTCTTATTGGTCGAACAATTCATCGTACTTTATAATATTTTAATACATTATTACAAAATATTATCTAGAAAATACATTTTATGTAGTGTATTGGTCCACTAAAGTTGGCCCTAATTGAAGAGCTTTGGACAAAGTTTACAAATATTATTAAGGAAGGATTTCTTTCATATGCGATTTTATTCGTCGTTGCATGTATGTTTTTTTTTGTTCCTGACCGGTTTCGGATTTTCATCTATCGTATGCGCATATCAACAAGAGTGTAGTGGTAACATTATGTTGAAGTCCGCTCTGTAATGTTATGGTGTGATGTGTATTTGTAGTAGTGGTAGTGTGTAGCACGAGCGTTTTAGTAAAAAGGGTTTGTAAGTACGTTGGAGATAGAAGTAATAAGAATAATTAAGAAATCACCACTGTTATTAATAAATATATTCTGTTAAAATAATAACTACAACTTATTTGATATTATAAACTTATTTAATTTATTGTGAAACTGGCACTGATACTAAGAGAGCGATTCCTGAAGTGTTCTGGCTATGGAAGCAGAATACAGACTTCTGTATTGTTTGAAGGCAGAAGTCTGACTGTGTTGTCTGAAGGTAGAGTACAGACTGTGTACTCTTTACTCTTTGAAAGCTAATGTTAGACTGTCTAAGGAATGCTCTCTAACAAAGCAGTTGGCCAAGGCGCATTGTACTATATTAACGGATTTTTGTGCCTTTGTTTTCCTAATAGCAATGACCTAGATTTAATATACCTAGCTCTACCCCTGCACTAAGATACATTTGAAATATTAACAAAGTTAGATTTTTGATGCTATAAAATATTCTAAACTATTTCTTCAAAAATATTATTTTTCGATTTCGTCCTTCCACTACAGCTCTCTACACGAATTTGATAGCTTTATTATGACGAAAGATGAAAATCCGAAACTGGTCAGGAACAACACGATGTTATCCAGCATTGCGCTTCCATTCACATTTCAAAGAAGAATTTATTTTCAAAAAATAAAATCAGCTGATTATATTTAAAGAATTTTAAACTTCGTACAAACTATTTTTTTAAATTAAGATCTTAGTTCTTGCAATTTGGTAACTTAATGCAGAAATTGTGAAATAAAGAAACAATTTCAATGCTCCAGTAATGGTCTCTTTCAGTGTAGCTGTAATTACTAACGGTAATTTTTAACTAGTGAAACACTATCCTATAACTATAAGCTACTAGCAACATATATCTAGAGCTTTAGCTTTTCTTTTTTTTTAAAAAAAAAAAGAAAAGAAAAAAAAAAGCCGTATAAAACTTGTGAAAAATTGAGCCCCCTTAAAAGCTACTAACAACAACCTTTTAAACGCAAACATTATGTTTCATAAAGCTTTATTAAATTTTACAACACGCTAAATCGCCTAATGAAATAATGGAACATCTATGTCCGTTAAGTTTTTTTATTTATTTATTTAGTTAAATTCATTTTTAAGGCCTATTCTTTAGAAGTTTTAAACTTAAAGCATGTTCGTTTCACTTTTAATTTTTTTTAACTCTCCATTAAATTAAACTCATTGTTAATAATGTGATACACCTGATATTTAAGAAATATCCAGTGGAGCAGTAAATTGTTATTATTATTATTTTGTAAAAAAAATGTCTGCTGAGAAACATTCAAACAGCTTTCTGTTATTGTAATTTATATCGTTATAATTGACTAATAATTTTCTTCATCATTCGAAACACTAGTTGCCTTTAATATTTTACAGCTGGAGGGAGCTTACAGCAATGAAAAGCGTAATTATGAGGAGGCCTCTCTTCCCAGCCTCTTTAGACCAAATTCAATTTTATCGAAACACAGTATTAAACGGTGGTTACAAGTCTATAAGAAAAGTTACTTACTTGATTTTAAAGAAACCCGATGATGTAGTTAAATTCTTGGAAATATGATTTTCAAAAACGAACCTTTCAGAAATTTGGACTTATGTTCAAATGTTTTTCTTCAAATTCGAAATTTCAGTAACATTTAATATTAATTTACACTATATATTTTTGGCAGAACCTTCACTTTCAGAGTAAAAACGATATATTAGAGGAAAACCTAACCTATACCTCTTCTTCTGAATCACACTAAAGTCAGTTTTAGCTGAAAAAAATGTTACGTGAAACGAAAGGTAGTGCTAAGCCGAATTTAAATAAAATCGCATTTAAAAGTATTGTATCAAGAGAACTCTCAAAAAAACGGGGATTAGAAAAATAAATCGAAAAATCGATTAACAAATACGCACTTTCAATCAGCAAAAAAATTTATTTAACATTACAATTATATAGGGGGTTCGACCATACAAATTTCCATTAAACGGCACTTGAAAGGGAAGTGAGAATGTTCATGTCAGCTGTTCTCTCAGATAAACTCTCCAATATGATATTTTCCTATAAGAATGATTTTAAAAAAATGTGCTAGTATATATATGTGTAAAATGCATAAAATGCTATTAAAAAAAAAAAAAATAATAATATCGCAAAAAAGTTAAAAAATTATGAAATAAAATGATACTTTCGGAATGAGGAATTTTGACAGATAACTTCCTTCCTGTCAATGGTACCTAAATGGAATGTCAAGATAAAAAAAAATACTCGGAACTATTTACTTTAAACGCTTAATAGCCTTAAAAACAACTTTTTTTATGGCCGTGTAATGGAATCAATTGTCGTGATTCCTGAGGTATGAAGTTAGATGTCTTGAATAGGGATTTATTAGGCGGAAGTTAGTTTAGAGAGTTATTGCTTGAATTACTAACACTGAATTTATAAAAATAGAATATATTTTAACAATAATTTGAATGAGCCTAATGGTAACTACAATTAATATGATTTGATAAAAGTAAATAAATAATTTTAAGAGTTAAATAACAAATAATTTAAAATGATTATAATAAATAAACTAATATGCACAACTATGAAAATAATTATAAGTTGAACCTTGTATAGGGACGCGCTCGGAACTCAAGTATAACTGCTGCTGTAAAATGATACTGATATAATAATGTGGCTACTCATATAATGATGATTGGTATAATGATGATGATATAATGATCCCCTCTTCCAGTGGGGCGAAGTTTATATTAGTCTTACTCACACACTGTCAAGTGTGTAAGTAAGTTCTCACACTAAGACATCTCTAGTAGCGTGCGACCTTGTGCGACCTTGGTTAGGTCGGCCAGTGATTCAGGTCAGTGGCCAGATTTGGTCGCCCATCGGCGACTTTCAAAGACCAGGTGGCTTCTGTCCAATAGACAGGGCTTTATCGGTGCTTGTCTTTGATACCTTTGTATTGAAAAGGCAGCAGCCGGCTGTGGGGCCACTAGTTATAAATTATTCTTTCCTTTTGTTATATTTTGTGAAGGCTTTGACATTGCTGTCATTACATCCGTCACTTTTCTTTGTTATATTTGCGACTCCTTATTTTTCCTTTTTGTGATATTTTGTTCCGTCATGTACATAATTCAAACAAACAGCACTCATAAAATATACATCAAATACAGAGTATATCCGCTTGAAACTTATTCACACACTGGAGATCTCAAAACGCATGTTTCTCATAAGAATCTCAATTTTGGAAATTTCCAAAATACCGCAACTTTCTGTTTACTTACAGTTTTGGTTGTTGTAAAATGTAATAAAGGATTATAGTATTAGTGTCTCACATAAGAAATTTTTTATGTAATACAAAGCAAAGAAATTTTCTAACGCTAAACAAAGACACTCGTCATTTGAAATTGCCGCGCCTCACTATAAACATTTTTCTTATCCCTCCCACCTTTTAACAGTTTTTTCTTTTAAATTTAAAATTACTCTCTCTTCATTCAATCTCAATGTTTTCTACATACACTCCTCTCCTACCCTAAAAGTATCTTTATCTTTTTTATTTTCTCTTATTGTTAATATCATTTCATTTAATTAATTAAGTCATTTCTGTGTTATAATTTCTTGTTTTTAATAACTTATGCTCAATCTGTACTGTTAATATTTCTTTAATTTAAATTTTTCTTTTATTTGTTATAAATCTACGCACTTTTTCCTTTCCTACAATACTGCACAATAATATGCCTTTTCTCAAATAAATTTTTACAAAGCTCCTGATGAAGGCCACCAATGGGTGGGTACCCGAAACGTAGAGCAACAAAGAATTCTTTTTTTCTTTAAAACTTCTCTGGCCATTGCCGTATATAAATATCTCATTGAAATAAAATTTAATTTATAAATGTATATATATTTATACAAATTTGCTTATACATTAACAATAAAAGACCTGCCTTCAATAAATTGTACTTGTAAACACATTGCACGTTAACATTCAAATTAATTGTGTTTTGAATTAAATTTAATTTACAGGGTCTCTGTGTAAATAATGGACTAAACTCCCCAGATCTAATAATTTGTTGTATACATCTGTTAGGATTCCTAGTAAATAGTTGTTAGTAAAGGGTGTTTCGTTGGACACCCCTCAGGCATGTATGAAATAGTGGTGCAAAGAATTTTAGATAGCGATCGAAATAGATTTGTGATTTAATTTATATACGTATATCTGTTTATAATGATCAGACAAAACCTAATGAATGGCCAAAGACCCCAGCAGTTGACGCCATAAAACATATATATAAAAAAACCTAATGAAATTAATTAAAATATAAAAAGTTCGGCATGAAGCACTCACACAACTTTCTCCTATCTACATAGTTATCTACTAGCGGGTGCTATGCGGACTTGTCCTACCGCCGGGATTGAGATCATCCTCAATCTGTCATCTCTGCCCCTAGTGGTGGAGAGGGCGGTGATGGGTTCATCTCCTCAGAATCTCTAGGGGTGGTTTAGGGAGGGCGAGAGGGGGTCGGGGAGAGGTTATCTTCATCTTTGGGCCCCCTTACCTAACACCACCCTAGAGATGGCATGATTAAGTAATACAGCTTCATTAAAAATTTCTCTCTGAATCTGGGCTCCAAAAATGGGTGGAGCGAAGGATCCGCTCTGGTGGGCATTAAGGAACATGCCATTAAATGGTATACTGATGGGTCTAAGACCCTCGAGGGGACTAGAGCGGGGGTGGTTGGTCCAAGGATCAAGCACTCGGAACCCATGGTTAAGTTTCCCAGCGTCTTCCAGGCGGAGGAGATATGGAAGGTGCGTTCAATTTAATTTCGATAGGGGATATAGGAATTAGGAGATTGTAATCCTTTCCGGCAGTCAAGCAGACATTAAAGCATTGAATGCGTCAGTTATTAACTCTAAAATGGTCTGGGAATGCCTAGGTAAACTTAATAACCTAGGCAGGAGAAATAAAGTTACCCTTTGGTGGGTGCAGGTGCATGTTGGCATTGAAGGGAATGAGATGGCCGATGCCCTGGCCGAGATAGGCCCTACGACCCCGCTTTTAGGGCCGGAACCTTTTTGTGGGGCCCGCGACCAGTTTCTGTTAGAAGAACTTAGGAAGGAGGAGGAGGCGAGGAGATCTCAACTCTGGTATTCCCTCCCCGGTTTGCGGCAGGCCAAGATCTGCCTGGAAAATTATAATCAACGGAGATCGGAAGCCTGCATCGGCTTGAATAAGAATAAGCTCCGCGTTCTAACGGTTCCTCACGGGGCATTGCCGATTTAGAGGATACCTGGTGAAGCTGGGTTTTGAAAGTGACAGCTCATGCAGATAGTGTAGGGAGCTGGAGGAAACTCTATTACATCTCCTAACAGACCGCGAGGCTGCCACTCAGAGAAGAACCCATTCGAGAACCTGGGTAGCGACCAGGTGGAGGAGGGGGATATACGCTCTCTAGAGCCTGTCAGGGTATTAGGATTCCTCGCGGATCTTAACCTGATGAGGTTTTGTAGAACGGATGTTCAGCTGGGACATCAGTTCGGGTGCTGTGGGCAACAGCCTGCGGCACCCAGGGTGTATAGCACAATAGATCACACTTCCGTTAGATTATGGCCTTTCCTACCAAGTTTGCTCAGGATACTGCTGAGGGGGGGGTCAACAGCATCTTTGCCCTTGCCAGAATCAAACCCCAAATTCTCGCACTAAAGGCGAGTGCGCTAGGCATTTAACCGACTCATCAGAATGAGAAACTCATCAACTTTCTCTCGAAAATCGTTGATGCCTTTTTTTTCCCCCCCACAAAATTGCGAAAAATTGAAATGAGAATATTGTTCAGAATATTAAAAAGGGTATATAACCTTTTTAGCCTTGGAGACGTTCATTATTCAAGGATTTGCTAGTAACATTTAAGCCATATAGTTTACAGCTCTTTGCTCTTTTTCATTGTCTAATTAAACTAACGAATCTTAAAGTTTTTTTACAGAATTAATTATCAACTATCTAATGCTATAACAACAAAAATCTTTACAAGCGTGCATTGGAGCTGATATAATAATTGTAACAAATTACTGAAGAAATTTCGTTGAAAAATTGTGAAACATTTGTCTTGTTTTGTTTTGTTACATGCTGCTAAAAAAAAATGTCTAACCAATGCTTATCCTTTTTGTATTGTTTTAATTTCTTTTTCCGTTGCGTGTTAAACCCAGTGCTTAGTGACCAGTGTTGAAACTGACAGCCCGTTAGACACAGGCTACATTCTGTATGACATGAATCAGTTGCATTTAGACGTGTTTTAATTTTTGGAAATGTTAAAATATATGTTTGATTTAGGCATACAAATATTTATTCATTATTCAATAATGTTAATATATATATTATTTTTTTTACTTTCTCATATTCCTAGCGATCGTGTCAGAATTTCGGAGTTAAATTTTCACCGTGTCTCCTAAATACGAAATAAATGTTTTTTTAGCAAATTGTGTGTGTGTGTGTGTGTGTGAGTGAAAAGGAAGCTCAATCATGGTATTCCGTTTAGGCACTACCATCAGGCATGAAGATTTCGGGCAAAATCAACCAACCGGAAGTGCTAAAATTACTGATTTTTTTTTTTTTTTAAGTATTCATGAATTTCTCTAAAAGTGCTCCACAGATTTTCTTTAAATTTCGTATATAATATTTTTCACACATAAATACCGATCACTATTACATGAAACTTTTTTAGGGGGGGATAATTGATTTTTTGGGGTACTGGGGGAACTTTGATACTCTAGTGCTTTCCACTAAAGTACCAAGTCAATATAATATGTTTTTACCACTTACGTAATATTAATACACATCTGAAGCATTGATAGAATTCCAAATTTGAAAAAATGGTTTTATCGGCATTATCTCGAAAACGGTTACGATTTTGTTTAAACTTGGAATGCTTGCTACATTGATAGAAACGTATCACTTTTATTTGAAACATTTTTCCCCCAAAAAAAAAAAATTTGATTTTAGAAGGGTTGTAGGGGTCTGTCAGTTAATTTAAATTTAACTCACACATTGTGGGTCGAGCAAAGGGTGCCCACAATCTCCTCTGAGTAAGTCTAATCTCTGTCACCTTTTTTATAGCCAGGCCTACTAAAGTTTATAAACATTGCAGTTTTAAAGAATCTTTCTTTTAATTAATTGGTATAAATTGGAATAAGAGGACTGTTATGTGAGTGTTTACACCAGATTTTGTTTGTTTGCATATAATTAAAGTATTTATGTAAATAAAAACTATAAGTTAATGCAAAATAAAATAAAAAAAAATATTCATTTTGTTTATTCGCAGAGAAATGATTCAATTTAAACTTCAAAGGAGTAATTTCTAATTTACCCAATCATATTTATTCCTTTACTTCTTGTTGTTGCGTGATTATTATTTTTAATCAAACTTCAACAATTTGAACTTTAAATATTAATTGTATGTTATAGAAATCTAGGAAATTTTTCAAAGAAATTTTTTATAGCATAAATTTCTTAGCAATCATTTTATATATTTAAAATTATCGTTTTTCTTCTCAAAGTTTTCTTCCTCGGCGACTTCAGCTGGCGAGAAAATAATAATAATATCATTTACAAAATAGAAACTTTTAATGTTTTATTAGAAGTGATTAAGAAACTGATGAATTCAATAATTGATCACAGAAATATCCTCATTTGTAATGGTAGAAGATAGATGGATAGATTTGTAGATGGTTTTGTAGATACGATCTAATCTCCGGGCAGTTCTCTACTCTAGTTATGGACAAAACTACCCATCACGGGACAATGAGCACAGTGATTTGCCATTGGTCTTAGTGTGTTTTATAAAAATTTGAATATGTAAAAAAAAAAAAATCGGGTTTTTAGGCCTTGCTGAGCAAAGTATCTTTCCGGCAGAGGTGGTGGCTGTAATTATCTTTGCTATTCAGATCAAGAGCCAGGGAGTGGTCGACTCCAGAGTCGTCATTTATTCAGATAGCCAAGCTGCTATTAACTCGTATGAGGTCTCGAAGGAGTGTCTCGAGTTACTCGCGGAGATTAGTGACCAAAATAGAGTCCTTCTTGTGTGGTTAACGGGACACTCGGGGCACAGGGGCAATGAAGCGGCTGATCGCCTAACTGGGAGGCCGGAGCGCTACTGTGGGGGTCTCAAAGTGCCAAAAAAGTACAGCCATCAGAAGTTGCGTGTACAATCAATTACAGGATTGTTGGGTTAAAACCCCAGGCCAGAAGCAAGCGAACGAATTCATTAACAGCTTTGCTCCAGAGTTTACGGCGAAGTTGCTCCAACAAGGCCGAATGGCAATCCAGCGGATGAGGCTCAATAAACACATGCATCGCAAGGGCCTGACAAGGAATAGGCAGTGCAGGTTTTGTCGGGAACAGGAGGAAACGGCACTGCATATGCTGTGTCGGAGCGAGAGGCTTGTGTGGCTAAGGTTTTGCCTCATTGGCGAGGAGACGATGGCGTCTGCAAGCTTCATGCGGGTCCCCTCTCGGGACTGTTCAGTCTTATCAAACAGAGAGGACTCGAGGTATATTCTGAGTGTGGGTGCTCCTCGGACAACCCAAGGGTGCCCTATAACGTGAGTGCCACATTAGACCCATCGGGGTCGCAATGGCGCAGGTTGGTAGCCGACCCCCACGAAGTCTAATGTAGGCCTTGCCGGGAGCCCCGGGTGTTGGACCCTGGATTATTTTTATAAATTTCAAAAGAACTGGCGATCACATAATACAGACAAAATAAAGCGTTCCGATTTTATATGATTATAATTTGCGATAACAATCAAATAACTATATACGCGACAACACTGATTCTGTTAATCTTTTTTTTTATTAGAACATTTTTATCAATTTCACAATAAAAATCTTCTAAAGGTAAGATTTCCTCTGATCAGTAAAAAGATATGTTATAAGATGACATGAAAGAGATACGAGCCATTTTTATTTCTTTTTATTTACCCTTAGTATTGCTGTAAATATTCTTTGTATTTGATAGATATTATCTGCCTATAAAAAGTAAAAGTTATAAACACTAATGAATGGAGATGTATGATTAAAAATGTAATCATAACTTTTGATGATTGGTAAAATGTTACCACTAACGATTAAAATAATCCTAACTAAACGTTATTCTGTTTGAATGATTAATAAATAAATCACGATAAAATGAGGACAACGATTTATGGATAATGACTCATTATTCATCAGCATTTATTATCTTATAATGAATTCAACAAATCTTTCTAAATTTTGTCGTATAGAGTGCATTGTTTTTTTCTTTGTGTGACATAGACTTTCACCATACAGCCAGCGCCTGGCTTCTTTATCTCTTTTACAAAGCTTCTTTTATAAAGGCGAAGTGTCTGAAAGGAAAAAAAAAGTTTAAACATTGTTCTTTGGAAAACAAATGATCAACTTCTCATGATTTACTCTTGCGAAAAAATACTCAACAGTCTTGCTGGAGGCAGACTTAAAGATTACAGTTGTATTGTGTGATTGATGCTTTAAATTTATTGAGTTTGGAAGATTAGACAAGTTCAAATTTGCTTTTGATATTTCATTATATTTATTAGTTAAAGTGCAGCTTTACCAGTTGTCTTCATTTGTTTGTCTAATATCATAAGTACAAGGAATTTTGTTTCAGATTATTAAATAAACTGATTGAGATGTAAGCAACTCAACATCGCTTGGATACATTCATAATTATAATAAATCCATCATTATGTGGATGTTTAATCAGTTATCAGGGTGAAATTATTAAACATTATTCCATTAATTAGCGTTAATAGACTATATGTATATTTTATTAGAGGCTAAATAAAATCTTGTTTTCAATAAAGGTAATTTATTTGGACTGGTTATATAATTAAGGAATAACTTATACAATATTTAAATAATGCAATTCTTAGTTTAAAAGATGTTTTTAATGTGCCTAAAGGTAACGAATTTAATTTTTAGCAAAATAAGTGATGATAGCACAAACAACATTTCATACTTTCCCACTACTTTGATGACATAAGTGGGGCTTTGTGGCAAAGATTCAATGATCTAGAGTTCTACCCTAGCCTTGTTGGACAAGGTGTTGAGTGTAGAAAGCCGCGTAGATTAATTAACATGTAGCAGCTCAAGTGGTCACAAAACGTGAAGAAGGAAAATATGTGAAGAGCAGCTACAGAATTGTTAACAATCTTAATAGATAGCAAGTTCTTATCTAATATAATTTTTCTTATAAAAAAAACATGAAATATAATTATTTGTACTTTATTTATACATGGATTACCAGTAAAAACACGATCATCAAATTGCTATAGTAAACTCTCTTTTTAGCAAAAGTAGATCTGCCTGTGGATTTGTGGTGGAAGAAGCGAATGCAAAAGTGAAATAATTTTGGAAAATAAAGTAGTGAATTTTTAGTTTAAAATGAAGTGTATAGTGCAGTGAAAGGAAGTATTAGGGACTATTCAGGTGAAGGACACCGTTACAGAAGAGGTCACAGAACCTTAGTTAGCCTTGTCTTTTACCCCTTCTCACAGGGGAGGATTTGAACTACCAAGAGAAAACATTCTTTCAACAGAGAGTCTAAATTCTGCATTCAAACAGAACAGCCTAAGTTGGACATTCTGCCAGTATTATTCACAGAGAGATCAGTGCCAGTTTAAGTATTAACATCAGTTTCTATATATTTATAAGCATATTATTGTGATATTGTAAAGTATTTAAATTCACTTAGAGAATAATATATTTATTTCAAAAGCAGTAGTGATCTCTTGCTTATTTCTAATACTTCTCTCTCGTTAAAACATACACACTCACAAGCCCCTTTACAAAACTGCTCGCGTCACAAGCTACTACAACGACACATCATACCAAATACATTTCAGATTACATATTTAATTGTATCTAGAAAGACTAGAGGTATCTAAGTTTTTCCGACATTGTTTACAGATTAAAAAATTTATTTAGGCATAAGATACTGCCAAGAAAAAAGAAACAATTTTTTTCTTTATTTTTACTCCAATTCTAAAGCTTCAACTTTTTCAAATTGATTCAATTGAAATTATATATTTACAAAAAATGGAAACAGAATGAAAAAAAAATAAAAGTTAATGTTAAATAGTATTAAAGTCAGTCAGGATGTTTGAACATTATTAAGATGGATAACAGAGGTGGGTTCTTGTAAAAACCTGTAATTCGATCTGACATTCACTGGATATTTCTTGTCAGAATTAAATTTAATAATAAAATCTTATTACATTCAAAGTGGTAGGTACATATTTCACAAAATTTATTACTTCATACAAATTTTATTGGAATATTTTATTAAAATATGAAAGTTTTTTAATATTATAATAAAAAAAATTGGCGCTTGTTTGCACAAAAATATCTTATTTTCTCTTCTTTTTTTTTAATTCTATATTTCAGTCAGAATTTACAAAAAAAAAGATTGATGATATATATTTTGAAGTATTTTGGAACTTGAAAATAATATTTTTGGAATTATTATCAGGTACTGAAAGGAAAAAAACATTAGATTACGAGAGATTAGGTTTACCTCTTAAACTACTCTGTGGGGAGGACTTGTTGATGGCTGTTATAGTTTGGTAATTGATTCTAATAAAGCTATGCACTATTCAATGGAACTCTCAATATATCGTATATCCGAATAAATTTGTGTTATTACTTATTCGAGACTAGAGAATTAGAGTGTGAGAGTTAAAATGACCGGGCCGGGAACTCTTTGTCATAATAATGAAATGTAATTGGTGTGTTGAGTTGTTGTTTGTAGTAGTGGTAGCTTGTGGCTTAAAAGGGCTTGTGGTTGTAAGTTTTAAGAGAGAGATATTAGTAATAATCAAGAGAGCGCCACTGTTTTTAAAATAAATATATTATTCTCTAAGTAAATTTAAGTACTTTACGATATCACAACTATATCTTAATAAATCAGATGTTTATCTGGAATAAAGACAAATCTCTATCACTGGCACTGAGTTTAAGAGAGCGATTCCTGAAGCAAGTGTTCTGGCTTGAGAGTCTGTTCTTGAAGGAATGTCTTCTAATCAGAGTTCAAATCTTCCCCTTTAAGAAGAAGAGGTAGACAATGCTAACAAGGTTCATGATCTTTTCCTGTAACTGTACTTCTTCTACCTGGGTTACCCTTTTGCCAACAAGCTCGCATTTTTTTCATAATTTACTTCAATTAAAATAGATATAATTTCTTGCATCCATGACACAGTATCCCCCCTGGAGAAATTTTTCGGCACGAAAAATTTGGGAGGTAATTCAGAGTTGTAGAGGCTTGAAGGTTATCTTCTGGTGTAACTGTACTTCTTCTACCTGGGTTATCCTTTTGCCAACAAGCTCGCATTTTTCTCATAATTTTCTTTAATTAAAATAGATATAATTTCTTGCATCCATCACAATAATATTTTTAACTATTTTATGTTTTCTACATTCTGCATTGCTCGTTTTATACGATTTTGGACTCTTCCACTACAGAAGATGTGGGGAATAGAATAATAAAAGTGGCTCGTCAATAGGTGCTTATATATATGAGACGATTTATCGGCTGATATGATCAATTTGTTGTTTTGAAGAAATCAGAATCGGCCGATATGTCCGTTAGTGTGTTATTTTATGGCAAGATTCCACGGACAAAATGTGTTCACTAATATGCAGAAACGAGAAATCACGTCAGACTTATCTTAATAGTGCCCTTGACCAGATATTGAGTAACTTGCACAGCTGGGAAGAGATAAAGTTAAATCGTGCAGTGTGTGGTGTGTTCCAGCTTCAGTCGCAAGATGTTGTAAGAATTTGTAAGTGGATAAATTGAACTGTATTGATCTTTTCCATGTTTGTAGCAAAGACTATATAAATGTAACAAACAAAGACTATATAAATAAAAATCTCAAACGCGTAGCTTATGATAAATTACTTGAATATGGGAAAAAACTTCTGAGAAAGAATGTATTGCAGCCAACATAAACCACGTGAAGTAAGTTGAAAAGTTGAAACGAAGTGGAAGTGTTTTTGATGATATTTACTAACCACGTTTCCTTGGAAATTTATCCGCGATCATGCTCAAAAACAAACGAAACCAACATCCATCCTTCCATATATATTCATTTTCTAAAGTCGACAGGTTCGTTGGTTTCGAGGTTTTTTATATCACCACATATGATTGAATTCTTTTCTGCATAACCAAATTTTGGTCCCCTTTTCACGGCTTTTAGTTCGTTTTTTTCTCTTCAGCATTGCATAGCCCCAGTAAAGCGAAAAACGACAACTGCTTCTTCACTGTCACTTTACCCACAACTTACTGTTCAGATCGTGCAGGTCTGTGACTAACAGTAACAGAGAAGTCACTAAGCGATTATAATTGACAGATAAATTACTTCTCACAAAAGTCTTTGTTTGTGGCTTTGCAAAGATAAAACTGGCAAATTTATCGTTATTAAATAATCGCCTGAAACGTGTGTCGATTTATCTGATCAATCAAATCGGCCGATAAATCATCTCATGTATAAATAAGCACCTAATGCACGATGTGATAGCTACGGTGGTATTGTCAATGACGCAGTAATGACATCGCGCGGCCTAGCTATGTTTTGCTCATGAACTAGACTATTATTAGTATCTTTTTCTATCAAACTACCCAATCAGTATTGTTGGAGAAACAATAAAAGCGCTGCTAGGATGCCTACAATATAGTCAAACTTAGGTAGCAATTGTGTATCCTAAGAGCGTAGTATAAAGAACGGTTGGTTCCCTACCATCAGTATATCTATATACTGATATTATATACTGATTTATATATATAAAGGTTAACTAGACTTTAAATTAAAATTCCAATTTAGAATAAAGTTTGTTAACAGTTGCAATAATAGGAGTTTTTATAATTATTTTAACCAGATTTTTATACTAAATTAAAATGATCCAATTTTACAAACCATTTAAATATACTTATTGTAAAATTCATAAGATTAGTAGTTCATTTTATTAATTTTCTGTATTACTTTGTTCCATTGAAAGCCACGGGTGGAGTCCTAGCTATTGTACTTCACTACTTTGGCAATGGAGACAAAAGTCCCTTTACTGTGCACAGATCAATAGCTAAATAGCTAAATCAATATATTGTTGTCACTATCTCTTGGATAAAATATCTCATATTTCGTTCATTGTTTGTTAGTTTAATATACAATATTATATCTATAACTATTTTCCGTTTAGTGATTATCACATTTCATTTTAGTTTTCTTTATAGATAAATTATTGTAAACAACAGCAGCTGGGCAGTGTCGGTTTCATAATACACATTTCTAACAATGAATCTGCATATACTACTAGTCAGTATTTTATGATTAATCCGTACTATTTTGAAAAAAAAAATTGTATAAAAACATCTGAGAATCATTAGATTTTGTGATTTAGTTGGATGTGGATGTTGTGTGTTTGTGGTGGCTTGAGCGGTTTAGTAATAGGGCTTATAAGTATATATGTTTAAGAGAGTGAAGTATTACAAAATAATCAAGAAATCACCACTTTTTTAAAATAAATATATTATTCTCTAAGCAAATTTAAGTACATGACAATATCACAACTGTATCTTAATAAATGATGTATATTAGAATAAAGGCAAATCTCTATCACTGGTATGAGTTTAGGAGAGCGATTCCTCAAGCAAGTGTTCTGGCTCTGAAAGCAGAATGTAGGTGATTGTCTTGAAGGAATGCTCTCTCTAACGGGGGATTTTCCTTTACAAAACAGTTGGCCAAGTGCAGTGTATTGATTTAACGGATTTTTGTGCCTTTGTTTCCCTAATAGCAATGACCCCAAATTACAGTACCTGACTCTTTTCATTGCACTTAAGATACATTTAAAATATTAACAAAATTCTATTTTTGATACTATAAAATATTCTAAACTATTTTTCAAAAATATTATTTTCTTTTTTTTCTTTCTTCCACTACAATTTACTCAGATTAGGCACTGTTGCTGTAGTTGCATCCCTTGATCTAAATCTTTCATTTATGAATTTCATTTTGTTGCAGCAGATGTCTTAATATTGCGAAGCAATTGATTATTTAATAGAATATTGGTTAGTAATTACATCTGGTGGTATTTCTGGCCTTTTACGTTTTACTACCTCAGAAGAATGAAGGAAGAACATTCTCGCTACATTTTTGTAATTAGCTTAAGCATTTAACTTTAGCTTAAAATAGTTCAGAGAGAAGTGTAAGTATCCGGAAATACTGCTTTCCTGTTATCTATGTAATAATTATTAAATAAATGTATTAATCTATGGTTATATGAAGTTGGAGCCATTTTCTAGAAATGCGCGAAAACAGACTGTCGGATATTTGTCCTAAAACTCCATATCTAAATCCTGTAGTAGTTCTTTCACCCGAATTAATAAGTTTTAAGCTTTCTGCGGCTTTTCCTGTTTGAATTTTTTGACACAGAATAAATTGAGTGACCCAAAGAAAAAAAGCACAATCCCACACATAAAGTAGTAGAATCATTTTTTTCGTATTGAGGGACATGTATTTCGTATCGATCTCAGGATATGTATTTCCTTTGATTACTAAATTTAAAATTTGAAAACTTTGTTTTTTTTTTTAATTTTGGTTTTTTAATTGTCTTATTTTTATTTATTTAATTGTAATACTTACTTCCTTTTACAACGATATGGGAAAAATGAAGTAAATTTATATATTTAAAATATACATTGAATAAATTTTTCCCTAAAAGTATCTTAGTTATATTATCTAGAGATAAATTATTCTGTATCGTTGTTTGTAGTGTGCGTTTTAGAACGGGGTTAGGCCAGCTATAGGATTAATGAGCGGCAAGGGAAAGAGCACCCTCTTAAATCCATTCTCTCCTTCCACATATTTGATGAGTAAATAGGCTTTCAGTTCCATTTTGCCTTGTGGATCGTTCACTAGAGGGTCTTCTTCTTTTCAGAAAACAAAGAGGATTTACTGGAATAGAAAGGGTTTCTGCTGGAGACTAAAATTGAGCCTATTGTTTATTGTACCATATAATGTATGATAAAGAAGTTAAGAATATTTGAATGTTTACAAATTTATGTTTATTTTACGTGGAAATTCCTTTTAACTGATTTATTTTAATAATTTAGTATTTGTCTATTTCCTTATTTCATCCAATGGTTGAATAAATAAATTTGTTATTTACAAATGAATGCGTTAAATCTAGGAGTGATTCTATAATGATTTTTTTTATTCTGGTTTTTCTTTCTAAGTACCTGTTTAATCACTGATGTATTTTTGTTGAATCCCGAATCAATAGCTGCGACAATCAGTAGTGGAAAATTGTGGAATTTTGCAAAATATGATGTCAAGTAGAGGTCATAGTTTTTTTGTGGTGACCCTTAAACGTACAGCTAAGACGTTCAGTTGAACTTAATTAGATTTACATTACTAACTTTATAACAGATACTCACATATTTAGATGTGTAGAGGTCTCTGTGCTCAAAAAAAAAATCTGTATGGAACCTTGCAGGACAGAAGTCCACAATGTAATAGTCTATTAATATATACTATGAGTAATTGTGCGGTGGTGAGCTGGAATTTGCTTGTGGGTACGCTAAACCCAATTATTTACATACATCAACTGCTTCTATGGACATTGTGGGTGTGTGTGTTTGGATGACAATATGTGTACATGTTTTGCTCGTATAATTAGGCTGAGGTACACGAAGGGACCCCATGTTTCCTAAAGAAGTAGGTAGCCTGCCTTCCTCCTACGGAGATTTATAGAACCTTAGGTCAAATAATGATGAATTGAAGATAAAGCTCACAAATGTTAACATTGGCTTTCACACTCCGGCTCTTGTCCGCAAGTTACTTCCTCTTACCAGAAGTAAGAGAAAGTGGAAGAAAACAAAAAAAAAAAGGTGATGTGCAACTATGAGAATACAAGTGCTTGATTAGAGAGGATCATGAAAAAAGCAGAATGCTGGACATTTTGACAACAAGGTACAATAGATGATAAATCGTACTTTTATCCCTTTTTAGTTTGTTCACGTTCAAAAATGACACAAAGACGTCATCATTAACATTAAAAAAAAACAAAAAAACAAACATTCAATTTTCAATATAACCATATCAAGGAGTCCAGTAATGATTCGTCAGGACTCTGTTATAATAATAATTTAGGACACAAAGCTCGCGTTGATTAGAGACAAAAGAGGATATGCATTAATCAAGACCCCTTTTATACAAAAGTTACTAAAGCAATCTATTTAATTTTTTTTGCCTCTAGCATTTTTTGAGATTATATGTAGATTAATAAATTAATTTCAATTCAAGTATTTATTGCGTTAAATATTCTAGAGTTGTACGGAAAAGAACCAAAATAAACACTTCGATTATGTTTAAAATGTGTGTGAACTTGTTCCAGTTCCTCATCACCTATGTTTTCATAATATAAACTAAAAAAATATTATGTAATACTGTGGCCAGATGTGCCCAGCTTAAAGATCAGAATTATCAACAATTTACACACACTCACACACACAAACATCAAAATATATATTACTGTCTGGAAGGAAATCCAAACATATTAACTTCTTTCGTTTCTGGTTCGAATCGTCACATATTTTTATTTTTAAAGAGGCAAAAATATAGTGTAACTATAGTAGGGGTGATGCCGTTGGTGAATGGTGAATGGTATGTGAAAACATACGAACTGGCACTGAACTCACAATTTATATTTTAACTATTTGCTTAGTAAGGAGAGAAGAGTAAATGGAGTATTGAGTGGCCGAGCTAAGAGTTAATGGATGATGAATGTAGAATGGTGTAGTGTTGGCTGTTGTGAGTCGTTTGAAGATTGATGTGACTAGTAGGAACTCTTGCTTGTTTTAATGGTGGTGAGCTAGTAGTGGCTAGCTTGTTGAACCCATTAAGACTGAGACTTATTAACTCGTCAAAGTTGATCTGGCGATTGACCGTTAAGCTTTCAGACGGTTGACTTTCTATTCAATTTGTCCTACAGCTAGAGACTCGCTGTCGAAGTTGAAGACCAGGGGTAAGTCAAGACGGGCGCCTGGGGGAAGAGAAGGTGTGCTTAGGCGGGCTGTGATCATTCTGGGCCTTTAAGTAGCGGACTTGGTCTCTCTAAAACTGGTACCATGAGATCGTAAGCCAGCCCGGCGGAGTTCTGTCTCCACGCTCACGTTTTCAGGAATGGTTTTGTTGTGGTCGAGGAATCGCGATGATAGTAGAGATCCCTTTATCGTTCTAATTGGTCCTGGAGGCGTCCTGGAGGTGTGCCTACGGGAATAATTGCTCCAGTACGTGCAACATGTTCTTACTCCTCAACAACTTCTCGAAGTTGAAGCTCCATTCGCCATTACATTGTAGTGGGCGAGACAGAGGAGATAATGCGTAGTTGAAGCGCGCTTGGAAGCTCTAAAGCGGCGTTTGCTGCGACTAGTATTGAAACTATTGAATCCAGCAATTCTGTTTTAATGTCTTTGAATTATTTATAGAAATTCGCAATTAACAAAAAATAAGGTGTGATGAATGACTGACTTGTGTGGTCTACTGGATGCATTGCTGAAGGAGAGAAGCTACACACTGTCAACATTCTCGAGTTGGGTTGTCTGGAACAGTTATAGAAAAGCAAGATTTTGAACTACAATAATTTGAACAGGATGAGAAAACATGAGAGTAATAGAACATAGGAAATTTGGATTGTGCAACCTAATTAATAATGAAAAATTAAAATCTTATGGAATGTCGATTTAGGGTCATTAAAATGGCGTATCTGTTAATTATTGTGAATGAAAAATTTGCATTTTCTATGGTATTTGCACTTTTGGTTGAACCCCATAGTTGAAGATCATAAGTCTAGTTCGATTTGAATATAATGCTGAAACTTGTTACAGTGGTAATGTCGATAGTGGTGATTAGTCGCAGCAGTTTATTCCGTTTGTTAAAATCCGGTCTTAGGCACATCCAGAACCCACATTGTATGGCCAAGAAACTTTCCTCTTCCTACGTTTCTTTAACCTACGACCTATTGTTTCCTCATTAATGTAATTTTATGAATAAACGTGAGTTTTAATGTAAATGTAGGAAAGCACGTCTTCAGAAATCTTTAAACTAAACTTCAACACTAACGCAGAACTAAATTTAGAATACAGAAGTTGTAGTATCATTGTAAAATAAAGTTCTACACATTCTTGGACTGAAAAATGGTAAAAAAAAAAAAGAAAGAAGTGAAGGTGAAATAAATATTAAATATAAAGAGAATATGCTTTATACACTAATATGAAGGTGAGCTTGAAACATCAGATTTCAGGGAAACTGACGTATATAGTGATTAATGAATGTTACTTTTTTCTGTAAAATATGAAATAAAAATATTGTTTATAAAATATTAAAGAAAATTTTTTAAAAAATGTACCCATACATTTAACCATTAAAAATATATATTAATAAAAAAAAAATTATATTTATTTTTTTAATTATATTATGGTAAACCAGCTATATATCTCATTTCAAATTAGGTCATTTATTTTATCAGGTAACTTTTGTTTTAGAAGTTGGCTGGAAAAACTTGTCCATTGTTGTTTTATGTATTATTGTTTTTCAGTGAGCTGTGTAATGATTTCCATTTTTACTCTAATTAGAAGCCCTAAAGTCTAACCAATCTTTTAATGGATTTTCCACTGTTTCATTAAATTAATTTAATTTCGATAAATTAAAAAAATATATATATATATATAATACAATTTAGGCCATCTTCCCATTGCGCTTATTTTATTTATTTTTTCATTATTTTTCACTTTTCTCTTAATGTTGTAAAGAATAAATGCTGTGATCATGGCACATTTTCAAAATTGAGAGAACTACATCAGAAATACAAGTTTCTTAAAGGTTCCCTGGAATTGGGGGGGAAAAAAAATATTTTAGTGAATGTCTGTATGTATGTGTGTCTGTGTCTGTGTGTGTGTGTGTGTGTGTGTAGAGGGTAGACAAAACAATCTCACGTTTCAAACAAAAAATTTGAAATACTCACCGACTTTTTCTTACTTCAGTTTACAAAATTGTAGCTGAAAAATTTTATAGTTAGCAGGTATACCAAATTTAATGAAATTCGTAGGTGTTTTTATGGAGAAAATCGCAAAAACTGAAGAAAAAAAATACTGTTCAATAAAAACGCACTTCCAGTTTAATAAGTTTGTTGAAACTCAATAATGCAGCCCTATTTAATTAAAGCAGCTCTATTTATTTCTAATTAATTTTTCTTACTTACTTACTTTCTGGTTGGCACTACAGTCCTCCAGGGACCAAGGCCTCCTCAATTAGAGAATTCCAATCACTCCTGTCCAACGTTCTCAACCTCCATCTCCTCACTCCCATCTGTCTCAGGTCTTTTTCCACGTCGACAAGCCATCTCTTTCTCGGTTTCCCAGGTTTCCCACACATAAGCCGACGTGGTAGTCTTTCTGCCGGCATGCTTTCAACGTGACCCAGCGATCGGAGTCTACTTTTCTTTATGAAGGTCACCAAGTCAACGTCTCTATAGAGATCTCGAAGCTCTTGGTTCCTTCTTATTCGCCATACTCCGTTTTGCATATTGGGCCATATATGGCTCTCAGAATTTTGCGTTCCCAAACATTAAGTCTGACTTGCTATCCTTAGGCTATCCTTAGTCAGAACCCAAGTCTCACTTCCGTACGCTACCACGGGTCTAATAATGCTCTTATAAATGATAGCCTTTGTCTCGAGAGAGAAGGACCTAAACTTTAATGTGTTTCTTAAGGCAGAGAAACATCTGCTACGATCTGCTCGCCTTGCCTTGATGTCTTCTTTTACATCATTATTATTTGTAATCCAGGCTCCCAGGTATTTAAAGAGGCTTTCCACCTTAGAGGAATGACCTCCCGTTAGGAACATCGGCTCCAACTCTTGTGGATTTCTGGAAGAATTCATGAAAACTGTTTTGTTATCGTTTATGCGGAGGCCCAAGGACCTGGCTGCTTCCTCGAATTCTTGGAGAGCACCTGATAAAGAATTCATGCTCCTGGCAACAAGGTGGACATCATCGACATATGCCATATGTTGTGTGAGTCTATTATAAATGGTTCCGTTCGCATTCGTTCTAATAGCTCTTGCAGCCAATTCTAATGCCATGTTAAATAGGATTGGCGACAGTGGATCTCCTTGTCTCAGCCCATTTGTTATCGTGAACTCTTATGATAAATAGCCGTAAAAAGACACTTTGCATTTGCTGCCTGAAAGTGTCATCCTTCTCAGCCTGACTAACTTTTGAGGTATTCCCAGTCTTATCATCGTTTTGAGGAGCATTTCCCTATCCTCACTATCATACGCCTGTTTAAAATCAATGAACAAATGGAACAAGTCCACGTCATATTCATAAGACTTTTCTAACATCTGGCGTAATAAAAATATGTTATCCACTGTGGATCCACCAGCTCTGAAACCAGATTGATAATCTCCAAGGATTTTTTCAGACCACTCCACTAATTAGAATTGTTAACGATTTGTACCCTATTCCTAGAAGAGCTATACCCCGATAATTCTCGCAGTCAAACTTATTGCCTTTCTTATAAATGGAGCAGATCGCCGCGACCGACCATTCCTCCGGCATTTTCTCCTCTAGCCAAACCTTCAATAGCAATTCGTACAGGCACTTGTGTAATTTTGCTTAGTTAGAGAAAAACTCCCACCTTCTGCCCAGAACTTTAAAAAGAAATATTTCAAAAAAAAAGTTGCAGCACTCTTTATATGTGTAGTTCACGTTTTCTGAATTTGTTCACTATTTTCACAGTTTTTACATATCATTATCAATAATATTTTAATTCTTAAATTGATAGAAATTATTATAAAACTAAAAATGAGTGATTAACTAAAACACTTTTAATTAATCATTAAAATAATTAGCGATTATTAGATATTAATTGGATAAGATTATTAACGATTTTCGATATTGATTTAAAAAGCAAGCAACTTTAAAAATGTGGACTTTTAAAGTTATTATATTTAAGGTATTTTTTTTTTTGTCCGCCCTCATATCAGTTTGAACATTTATGATATTGTTGGTCACAGGAGTGACAGCAGATTAAAAAGTTACACAGCTGAGGAAGATTAACTAGGGCTATGCGTCATTGTCAGCGGAGGCCACACGGGGAACTGGGCGAACGTCGTTTCCATCTCGCTAAATAATTACAAAAACTGGTCTAGGCTTTCAAAAAAATATAAAAAAAAAAATCTCTTTAAGAAAAAATAACAGTTTTTTATTTCTTTGTGCCTTATTATCTTAGTTATTTAGTTTGGGGATTTACTTTAAAGAGGTTATATGTTAATAAGATAGTTAAGGCTATTAAAGAAATCAGATTTTTCATTTCTAAAGTGTTATCCGATTTTCTTGACAAAATTTACGCAATTAAAACACTTATCTTCCCAAATTTTCCACATCCTATTCATTCCCAGTGTTTTAAAGTATCTTAGTTTGTTTGAACACTGATCAAAAACCTTTGCCGAAACTAATGATTTCTATATGAAAGAGTAAAAGTTTTTATTTTTTTTACTACGCTTGATTCTAGATCCCTCTGGGCCATTAACACGTTTTCTTATAGTCCAATAAATTTACTGTATATAAAATATAATGGATCTACATGTCTCTCTCTACTTCAAGCTATTAGGGTTGGCAATCTAAGGAGCATATGGACATAGGTAGGAGAAGTTAAAGAGAGTTGAAGCAAGTTCAGCAGCCCGCTTAAAAAGGGTGCCTGACCACTAATTAATTCTCATTTAAACGCCATTCGAACGACCATCAATGTTCATCGACCACCGTTCTCACACCGTCCCTCTGCTAGTCAATCTGTACACTCTTCTAACGCTACTAATTCTTCTCTAAATTATACACAGTGTATGGTGCTTGAAGTGCTTTTCATATAGATAGTATACTTTTACAGTAAGACTAACTTATATCTCAATCTAAGTTTTTTTCTGTCCAACCTCCCAAAACATGTACTACATAAATAAGGTTCTATTTAGTTGGCGCATTTACCACGCTGATTGTCCAATCCTGAGCAAGATAAAAGATGGACGCCATATCTTAAGAGTGGCAAAGAGGACATATCAATGAGTCCACAACACTGTTGCGGTGGTACGATGGTTCTGCAGAAGTCCCATAGCTGCTCTGATGTTTGCCACTTCTATCTTCGTAGCGACTATTTCAGTAACTTACCCCGAATCTTCCCTTCAGCTGCAGATTGATATTTTCTGTTTCTTCTTGGCAATTTTTTGCCCCTTTCTTAGCCAAAGAATCTGTCCTCTCTTTCCATTGACGGCTAGCTAAACTGGGTAAGACAACATCCATCCTTTATTCATTAAATGAAGTATTTAATGAAACAGATACCCGGACTTGTGCTGGTAAACTATATGCTGTTACGTTTTAGCCAAGAAGATAACGTTAGGGCAAATCCTTAATAGTCTATTAATGTAAAGACACTTCATAAAATCTATTTTTTTGTGAGAAAAGTTTCCAATAATATGTTGGGTGTCTATCACTTAGCATTCAAAATTTAAAGAAAATTAGAAGCTTTTAAAAAAAAAAAAATCGAAAGGAACCTTCTGGAGGATTAACAAAATGTTGTGTTGGAGAAAAAAAATCTCTTATTAAATTCTCTCTTCACTCGCTCTCTTACACTCTCTCTGACAGTAACTAAACGGATTTTGGAATTCAAATTGGAATTCTAGTATCACTTTAAAGAATTATTGGGAGAAACTACATATTCTGCTGAAGTGACACTGTAGATGAAAGTTTAACATATAAGGAACTAAGAAACTACCAAAAATCAATTTTTACTGGACAAAATATTTCAAATTAAAATGGTTGGTATTTAAGTGTTTAAAGAAATTTAAAGAAAATCGTGGCAGCTATTTTTTTAAGAAAATCGCCAAAACACAAAAAAAAGGAAACGAAAAAACTTTTCAGTAAAGTCGCGCTTTCAATTCGTGGAGTTTGACTGAAAACTTCGTGTCAGATGCTTAGTTGGTAGTATCTAAATGAAATACAAGAGCTTTCTGCCAATTTTTCGAAAATTTGAAAACATACTTTCTCTTTCTAGGAATAAAAGAAAATAAGAAATTTGCCGTTCATAAAAAGCTTTTCTACTCTTGAATAAATTAAAGTTTCCTTTGTTTTTCGTCTTCTGTTCTAGAGCAATAATTTCAAACCAGACTTTGTTAAATTTAATCATTGATAATATTTGATTAAATTATTTTTAGTTACTAGATTATTTGATTAATTTTTAGTTACTTAGTTTAGTTATTCAGTTTGTAATGTAACAAGATTAACTGATTATTCCAATAAATACAGACATCTTCCTGTCTTTAGATTAACTCCTCACCTTGTCTACAAACTATTAAGATTAAATTAGAGATTTACAGAGAATTTCATTAGCTGTTTGCATAGTATAGTTGGTAAGGATGAGATTTTGTGCGAGTGTGTGGGTGTAAGAGAGGGCGTGATAACTAGGTGAGGAGGGTGTGTTAGAGTAAGAGAGAGAGAGAGATTCTAATGAGATATGGTCCTTCTCTTCTCCAATACTTGTTAATCCGGAACCAGGAGATTGGAATATGAAATGCCATTTGGCATCAATTATTGGAATTTATTCTTGTATTAGTCACTTTTAGTATTTATTCTTGGATATAAATTAAAATATGAATAGAATACCGTTTATTGATTTCTTTAATTAAAAACTGTCAAGCAGAATGTCATGGATGTTTGTAGTTTTTGTTCGTCTTTTTTTGAATTTTAATTTTTTTTTTAATTTCCACTGGACAAGAGGGAGCCAATTTTTTATTTTAATTTTTACAATACGACTGCATATGTCTGATGATAATAAATTATTCTTACATATAATTATGGTTCTTTTTAAATTTTATAGTTGTTTTCGCCTAAATAAATAATTATCATATTTTCAATTTTTTAACTCCATTTAGTACTTACTAAAAATTTTGTGTAAATGACAAAAAATGGAAATACGAATTTAAAAACGAAGTTATATAAATTTTTTTTATAAGAATCTGTCTGAGAAATGTTTTCCATCATTTGGCCCAAATACTAAGTCGACACCAGGCGGCGCCTCTTAAATCTGGAATTTTATGTATCTATAGCAAAGAATGAATCAATATAACAGCGTCACTAGTTCCACTCGCAGACAGTAAGTTATCTTAATTTTTTTTTTTTTACTATAATTCTATTCCATCTAAAAGTATCAACATTCTTTACGAGCTGAATATCTTAAAATGTCAACTTGTTTACATCTTTGTCATGTAACGTAATTTTGAGTGTTTGTGTGTGTGTGTTTTTTGTTTTACTCTTGCTTAAGGTAGTAGTGTTCGTTGTAAAACTTAATGGAGATGAGAAGATCGATGATTGTTATAGTACTTAATAGGTATGATTTATTCCAATATCACAGTGAAGTTGCTCTCACATAATTGTTGCTTTAAAATTATAGACCCTGGATTCGTTGATGTGAATAGAACATTTGGTAATTAAAGGCTAATTGATAATTATTAACTTCTCGTTAATTTGTGTAGTCAGGCTAGTTATAATTTCAATTGAACGTTCTCTTTGGTAAAAGATGTTATTATTACAAATGTTTGATTTACATTTTCAATTATCTAGCACCACTAAGAAGGAAGGGATTAGCTCAGTGGTAACGCGCTAGACTTGCAACGCGAAGGTCTCGGGTTCGAATCCAGCATGCTGTCCTTAGATTTTCTCTTCCTAGAAGCCTCTAGAGGTTACTGTCCGATGATGGGCAGTGTTGCCTATTGCTAGAGAACACTGCTCGGTGGCCGGCAGGGCGGGGCACAATAAACTGAGAAGAATGCGGGGGCACAATAGATCTTTTAGGTTGCATTGCAATAATACCCTATAACAATCTAAAACGATCTAGCACTACTAGAATCTCAAAATATCAAGAATTCTTAACTAATAGTGTAAGCTTTACCTTTTTATTTTCTCTTCCTGTAGATATGGCCAAATTTGTACAAAATCAATTAAATAAAAGTGCGACTTTTCAAATTTTATTTTTGAGTTTTGGAAACCCGGCCTAAAACATTAAGTGCACCTCTTTCTCTCTCTTATGCACTTAAGATAAAAACCGCGTTCCAGCAACATTTCAGCCGATCAAAGGTACAAACTCTAGACATTCCTCAAATAAAGAAAAATGTAGCAGCCACAGCGGATAATGGAACCAACTTAACCGAGATTCTCGGGCAGCGGTAGCTGCTGATATCACAATTCACGCAATCTGTTGCCGCGCTAACTGCCAGCCAGTTTAAATTCTCGAAATACATTAGCATCGATTCAAAAGGGTTAAGTATATATATATATATATCTGAAGTGACCGGAGTTTTCTTTTCTTTACAATTTGCTTAAATTCTTTTTACTCCTTAAACCTTTAGCGGCATCACTAAAGTTTGTTTAAGGCTATGAACATCTTCGTTTTATGTTTTTGTTGTACGCTGACAGAACTTGAGAGGCCGAAGACGTATAATAAGTCGCGATTCAAGGATCTTACCTTCTTCTATAAACATGTAAAACAGCCCTAGCATCTACAGAATTCTACAGCATCACAGTACAGACCAAATCAAAGATATTTGGCTAAAGTAAAGGAGATTAGAAGTATGCGATTTAAAAAAAAAAAAAATGATCCAATTCAAATAGAATTGAAAGAAATTCCAGATAGGTCTTTGTGGAAACCCAAGTAACTTTTGCACCATCCCTTAATGCTTTTCATGCAAAGTAAACGAGTCATTGAACACAGTGATATAGAAGAAATAGTGGGGTTACGGATGAATATAGAAGCTGTGATCCGCATGACGGAGCGTAAAGTTAGATAGCATTCTGAACACATAATGCGTGTAACAAGGTGATTCCAGATATAAAGGAATCTGGAAAAAAGGTTGATCGCTATTGATATATATCGAACTTAATTTTTTATCAACAACGTCCGTCCCACAAATAGAATAGTTTTGATATTTGACAAGTTTCCCTCATGTCGAAAGGGAGGTAAGTTTTGTTTCGTCTAACACAATATCGCATTGTTTTTAGAAAAAAAAAATCATGTAAACTCTCCTTTAACCTTGTAAGTATTTCATTCTGTAGTAATCAAAAACCCATTTTGAAAAAGTCTGGCAAGAATCCAAGTACCAACTAAAAGTGAAAATCCAAAAAATATCACAAAATATCGATGGATAATTATCCAATGATCAATTAAAGAATGAATTCATTATTGCCACAGATGATGGATATTTAACGGTCATCTAGACTATTGGTTATATGTGATTCAGAATTCATTGCAACTGTTTTCTTTAATTAATAAATAGTGAAAAAAATTCCAAGAACATATGTTCAATCAGCTTTTCCTAATTAACGTCTATTCTCATAAAAACACTTACGTTTACGGGTTGATTCCACGTCAATGGTTTGTTATGCAGGCTATCATGGAAAATAATTCTGATGCTTTCCAGCTGTCCCAACCACAACATCTCGGTAGGGTTATTACCATGAGACAAAAAAAATATATATTTATTTCAGCAACTTACACTTCAAGTCTTTAATATTTCTTAGTGTTTTTATTTAATACAGAATATTATAATAATAGAAACTGACAACACAAGAATCACTTTTTATGTTGTAAAGTAATGTGTCGTAAAGTGAATGTGATATGTTGACATTTGTTCTCATTTAGTTTGAATCTCCAAGTTTTGAATCATGATTCAAGAGATGATAGTGGTTCTGAAGGTGCCTATGGAATATTACTGGAACAGTACGGATAGAAAAGTATAGTCTAAGAAAGAAGAAATAACTGTTCCAGTATGGGTTGCGAGTGTATGTTGGTTGCAGTGTATATTATGCACAATATCGGTTCTAGAATGCTGTGCCTTGTGGAACACCAGCTTTGACAGATTGTAAAAGGAGGTATGGAAGAACTTATAGTCACTTGAAAGTGACGGTTGGACAGATAGGATTTCGAATGATAAGGTACTAAGTAAAAGGGAGGGCGCCCTCGAGCTTCCAGATGAGCTCGGCATGCCATATTCGAACAAAGGCTTAAAAAGCACCTTAAACGATCAACATACCCAGCAGAATATGAAGAAGTCAGAGTTCGCTAAGATTTTATATTGGTAACCACTCGACGACTACTCCTACCCTGTATTATTTTCTCTCATTACTCATTATAAACGACTAAATATATTCAGAGTAAAAATGTCATGTGTCTTTTCTTTTTTCCAACGGCAACATCAAAATCAAAGTTCACCGGCTACAGGTTAGTCGTATGCTAAAGGTTGTAAATAATGCGATACATCTTGCATGCTGGTATTATGAGAAATGCTAGTAAATGGTAATGAGAAGTGAATATGTATACGTGTGTCTGTGTGTCTTTGTATGTGAGTGAGTGATTAAGAAGGAGTGGGGGAATAGGTTAATTGGGTTGGTGTGTTTTAGGGAATATTCGGCCTGTATCACCTGTCTAGTATAATGTAATATTTAACAGAAGTGTAAAGCTTGCTACAGATATATATACATACCCATTTGAACACACACACCACACACACACACACACATTTACACATTATTATTGCAACAATTGTATTACGTACTAACACTAATATGTTAGGGTTAAAAGAGAATAGCAAGCTCTGTGAGTGGGGGCCACCAATATCAGTGATGTTGGTTCATTAATTACCTCGATAGTTGATGGAGGCTAGAGAAGAGGAGTTGCTACCTTCTATTACCACTAGTAGAGAGACCTCTCAGAGTATAAAATGGTCTCTTGGAACGCTCGAGACAACTCTTGTCTCGAAGGAGACACTTTAGTGTAATATATTCCTACTAAACATATCCACAAAACACACACACACACACACACATATAGATATATATATAATGACAATATCTTGTCACAACAATACGGTCTCCTAAAAGCATCTTCACATACTACAGAGCGTTACTCTTGATTTTATAAATACATTGTATTCTATTCTAGTTCAGTTGTTTCTAATGAATGCTTTAGTTAATAAAATAAACACCTTTAAATTTACAATCAGCACTCTTCTCTTATATTATTCGGTTTGATATTAAATTAATTCATCATCAAAAATAATTGTTAAATATAATTAAAAAACTTTTTAAAATCTTCATAAACAGGTTAAAATATAAGATTTTTTTAAAAATAATTTTAGTTTAAAATATACTTTTTATACTTCAGCACAAAACTTCGTTTATAATAAACAAGAAAGTGGCGTTGATACAACCTGTTGCAAAAGTAGCTTTTTATAGCTAAAACACTAATTTATAGAATAATGTCATTTGAAAATTATGGCATGAATTTTCTCAGTGATTCTTTATTCGAGAGAGAGAAAATGCATAGGTTACCCCCCTCTCTTCACTTCGGGCACAGCATTTTAGATTAATAAATTATTATCAAAGCAATACAATACTCTCCTCGAAATAAAATTATTGTACGCGTTGGCGGCAAAGTTAAATTTATATTAAATACTGAACAATAGGCATTAATATTTGTAGATTGTATAAGACGTTTAAGGAAAGTCGTACTACGAGAACCTCGAAACATATATTTCCGGTTTTGCAATAATTATTATTTGTAATAATTCCGTTGTGCAATAATTTAAACGCTATATTATAGAAATCTGATGTTAAATACTCAAACGTTTTCTCTAACAGCAGTTTACACAATTATGAATGAATAATTTTCATCAAATTTATAATTCTTATTAATGTCTTCAATTTCATATTAATGGTAGAAGCGATGTTTAATAAATACCAGTACTTTGAGAAAAGCTTAACTTCCTAAATCCTTTAAACGAACCTTCTCGGTTCATCTGCTCTAGTGTGCAGCTAGAGTCTTTTATTAAGTTCTTCTTAATGAAACAGAATGGTCGCAAGACAGCCATAAGGCCTATGATTTTTTACGATCCCGTGGACATTGATTGTGGTGGATTCATTGGCTCAGGTAAAAGCGGAGAAAGTTTTCGTTTTGGCCTTGTATATTATGTGATAAGATGCAAGAAATTATATTAAATACAGTTATTTTAAAAATATTAATGAAGGCAAAAATTTGTACGTTGGCTGGCAAAGGGTTAAAATACAGTTACAAGATATCATTACAGACTCGGCCACTTTTTGTCTTCTAATCCCTTCTAGGAATCATATAAATAGAGCAGGTTTTAACTATTAAGAGGAGCATTATTTCATGAGTCTATTCGTCGCATTCAGAACGTCACTTTCTCATTTTAAATTCAGTATGCTAAATAAGTGTTTAATTTGAACATTTGTGTTTAAGAACATTCAAGTGCAAGAGATTCTATATATTTATAAGCTTATTACATTTATTACACTTAACTTTTAATTGTTATTCACATTATTCAATAATTAAAATATAGTCAAATTATTTATTGTATTTTTATATTGTATATTGTATGTTTATATTGTATTTTATTGTAAGCAGTATAATTATTTATTGGAAGCATTTTTTCTAGAGACTGTTAGGGAAAAAGGTAGCTGACCTATATACAATTCTAATTATATATCAATTTAAAAGCAGTAAATAATTAATTACTATTAATTAAAATTGACAATATATATTTTCATTTTGACAGCAATTTAACATTATATAAATCTTTATGACTGATATATATAAAAAGTACGTGCACTTTATGTGAACGCACCCACTACACACTGTTATTTAATAATGTCGAGCTATAAGATCATTACTCATATATGTTACCTGACGGGTCACTCTGTGCCCGTAAGAGGTAGATATCACTATTGTGCTGGTAAAGTTAATCGTATCTACTAAAAAATTGGATCGCAATGAAATTCTATAAAAGGTACGGATATTGGATAGTTTTTCAATTTCAGCTGATTTTTTTTTCCCGCCAACTATTTATTTTAACACTAATCTCAAAGATAGTTAGTATTACTAATTTATAACATTTATTTTATGTTAGTACAGAATATTATTTATATTTTATGTCCTAAATGAAATAATTAAATTGATCTTGCTGAAGTGTAACAATGAAACCTAAATTTTTCCAAATCATGTTAAAATGCAACAATGTAAGCAAATCATGTACAGTTACTTCTAAGAGAGATAACAGGGATTTATAATGGTATATCTCCCTTTATTATACTTCTCCCTTCTATGGCTGATAACTTGACGACTTACTACCAAACAGTTGTCCACTCCACTCTCCTCACATATCTAGGCTGAACGATCTCACTTGTACTGTAATTAACCCGGATCGACTAAATCTAAATATCACATGTAGAATTAGTTGACGACCAATTCTGAAGAACACTGCATTTCATGTGTAATGTGATCCTTGATAAGAGATTGTTTTCGTTACAAACTGCTTCATTTTGTGCTCTCCGACCGGTTTCAGGTGTTTACCCATTTTCCGGATGTCGCCAGATGATGACAGAACTTAAATAAGTTAAAATAAGATAAATAAGTTTATTGATTAATATGCTATTGTTTCACCTAATGAGAATTTGAATATATACAGCTAATGCATTTCTGTTTATTCGTATATACGTACATACGTATTCGAATGTTACATCTGCATAGTTATATGTTAGTTAACAATTTTAATGTCATTCAATAAGTAAATAGATAAATGCTTATAGTTTTAATGTGCTACTTTAAGAACAATTTACTTTGTATCCTGTAACATATATATATTCTCAAACACATGCCCAATCAACTAGTTTTTATAGAATTCTTTGTCTATAAGTATGAGCCAGTTTTGCATATTTGTTTACGCTTGTTCGTTGCTGTAAAAGTTGACACCAAGTAGTGTCTCTTTGAAGGGTCCCAGGTGCGTGATCTGGGCTAAAGTCAGATAGGATAGAACTTCTCCAGTCTAATTTTATAATAGTTTCCAACATTGATTACCCAATAGATTGGCGCTAGGCGTGTCTTGAAGCAAGAGTACCCTCCTTTCCTCTGCAAATCATACCATTGTTTCCACGACCATAAGCTTCACTTTATTTCAACAATGTACTGACTATTGTAGTCCTCTATCCTACAAAAATATCATATAAACTTGGACATTTTACATCCCAAGACAGGACATCATTTGTAAAATTTGCTGGAGATGATTGGATTTTCATTTGCTCCTTGCTTGAGTCCCGGGATGCTTCAATTCCATGCTTTGACAATTTATTGCTCAACTAATTAGAAATAAATTTTAGATGTGTTAACTCCTGTGAGTGTGTGCATGCGTGTGTATGCATTTGTCTGTCTGTCTATCTATCTGTTTGAATGACTTAATAGTACAACGACAAATGGCAGGAAGTTCAAATTTGAAATTCTGTTATGTACCAAGAACGTATCCCACACAAAGTATTCGATAAAATTCTCTTTATTAAAAATGAGATTTATCTAAGAGGTTTCTCAGGTTTTCGCAATTATCTTGAAAACATTGCACATACTAACTACGCACATGTTGGCCTAACAGTTTTATTTGAAACTTAATTGAAAAAATAAAATCATTTTTGTTAGTTTTTTGGAGGTGGGGAGTTAAAGCTTAAATTTCCTCCAACCTACTACTTCAGTAAATTTACCACCTACGCGATATTAAGCTACGTTATATTATCAAGGTTGAAGGAAATGGTTCAAACGGAAGTTCCACTTTTCACCCATTGAGTGCTAATTATACTTTCCATCTCTTTTTTCTTATAATCAGTATCCAGGAAAATCTGAATTTTAGGAATAATTCTGAGATATCTGTGAGTTCAGCTTAACTTCAAGTTTTGCTGGTGAGGGGGGGGCTCCATTGGGCGCTGCTAGATAAGGTAATCATATTCGTCTAGAATTTGCTTCAAAAACCTAAATATGTAGGTTAAATAGATTTTTGTAGAAGTTTAATATACAATATAGAAGTATATTCTATATAGAATATAGAAATATATTAATATAGAATATAGAAGTATATTAATATAGAAGTTTAATATAGAATATAGAAATATATTAATATAGAAGTTTAATATAGACGTTTAATATAGAAAATAGAAATATATTAATATAGAAGTTTAATATGGAATGGACAATTTATCAAAAATGAAAACACGCAGGAAATTCAAACTGAATCTTCTGTTTACATATTACTTGGAGATTTAGCTGGTATTGGTGCCAGCAGGACTGTGAATGGCTAAATCACACAAATGCTATGTATGAGTGTATCATTTAATATCAGTTTATTTCGTTTGTTTATTAAATTAAACTGCATCAGAACTTCACTAATTCAACACCAAATCCAAATATCATGAATTGCAAATTTCCATGTGAAGTATTATAAGGGTGTAAGTATTGCATAACTTGACTGAACGATAAATTAATTATGTAATGATTTAGTTGCTGAGTGAAATTCTAATTGTGTTCATTCATTTGGAAGTTATTTCAGTAACATTCCCTTTTCTTTTTTTTGCAGATAATATTGAATAAATATTATCTCGCCGATAAATCTATTAGGTAACTGATAAAATGTATAAAGCATAAATTACAATTACCGTTCCCAGCTTGTGAATGATTAAGTAGGAAAATTAATCCTACTTTTAATGTATGGAGGTGGAAAAATGTTTTTCTCTCTCTGTTATTGATATAAAAGGAAATCTTGTTATCGAATTGGATTTTCAAAAATATAATGTTATGAGATACCCTTAGTTTGGAAAAAATGTTCCAAGCAAATGTTATGTGTGTGTGCAAATGTAGAAAATATCTCAAAAATGGAGTTGTTAAGGAGAGAAATTAGGTTTGATTGAATAAACGAGATATGAAGACCCTGTTATAAGCTTACACAAACTGCACTGGACTTTAAAATGATTTTGATAGAATAAAAGGTGGGAGTAAAGATATGACACGATGCGATGTATGGTTGAATCTGATAGATCTGATAGATTCTCACCGGCTTATATACACAGGTTCTCCCACTCTAACCTGCCTAAGTCAGATAGTAGTCTCTGTTAATCAGAGAGAGCCATTACAATCTCAAAAACCAACAATCGCTGGAAATTCCAAAATTGGTATTCCATTTAGGAGATCTCCATGAATCGGACACGAAAGTTGCAGTTAAAATGTTTCAGCTATACGTGCGACTTTACTGTTTTTTTTGCCCTTCTTTACCATTTCGTAGATATCTTTAAATACGAAAAATATTTCTTTAAAATTCCCATACAACTACACACTTATAGATCTTTTATTAGATATATTTTTCCAGAAAAATGTATTATGGGAAGGGGGGATTCTGTAACATTGGTCACTCGATTGTATGAATCCTTTTTTTTTGGTCGATAAAATTGATTCTAGAGATGTATTGGTGTAGCTGAGCGTCCTATTCTTCCCTATAAAGTGCCATTTATTATAGCATGAACTGAATAATCGAAATTTTTTTTCACCTACAGTCAATCGGTGTATATACATCAACCAAAATTTCCTACCTGGATTATTAGCTGGAAATCCGGGTTTTAGATTAATGTAGTTATAAGCCACAGATGTATGTGTTTGTTGACTTAAAGAGATAGGTTTAAGGGAGACACCTCTACGTAATGGGAGCCCCATACCGGACATCTTTTGTAGAGACTGTGAGACAGAGGAGGAAACATCTTATGACAGTTGCCTGAATTGTGAGGAAATTAAGGTTCAGGACCTTTGTCGGAACACGATGTCTGTGAAAAAGCTTTGGCTATTTCCCTTTAAGCTCATTGTCCAATTTGTTTGGACTGAATCTTAGATGGATTAGACTCGGGTCTGGATAATTATTCTAGAACCGGTTTGTTGTTGTTTTTTTTGGGGTAGCTATGTGGGTCCAGTGGGGCTTTGGATAGCGTAGGGCTTGGTCTTTCCCTTACACAGACTTAAATAATGACTTAATAGAAATTAAAAGAAAGAAAATTCTAGTTTCCTACACTAGAATTGAAATTTGTTGAATTATAAAAATACATCTTATGTAATTTTGCCATCTTTTTAAAAATTTATTTCATTAGCTAAAGAAGAACGCTTAGTAAATTAATAAATAAATTCAGGAGTTAGTATGAGTTATTTATTTATTTTTTTATATATATTGGGTACAGTTTGTGAGAAATATATGTGAGTAAGCTAAAAGCGAAGGATATATATGTATATACAATAATAAAATATAACTCTAGAACGATGGAAGTTCCCCGAAGTAAGAGATATGACTTCAGCGGCGAAATATAAGTGAACAATTCCAACTGCAGACAGTGGAGCACGTTCCCATCTTTTTGTTTTCCTTATTTTTCTTTCTGTTTTCATTTTTATTTAGCAAAGAACACACATTTATCTTATCCACTCACTTCTTCGTAAATATAGTAGGAGTGTAAGAGAGTGCTGGCTACTCTGGGATTATTATCGTAGGTAACATAAGTGTTAATTTTGTCTTATTTTTATAGTTGGTAATTATAAAACAAAGTTTAAATTTATTTCTATGGTACAATATTGTCTGGCGGGGTAAAAGTTTCCTTAACAATAGCACTTTTAATGGAAATATTTTCTTATCACTATTACAACAGCGCCACCACTGATGTGTCGGTCAGACGTCTCACGGATAATAGTTTACATAATTTCTCATGTGGTTCGCACTGTAATTTAATTTAGTATTCTAGTGTTATAATAATAAAAAAAAAAGAAGCAAAAATTTCAGATTTATTTTATATTTATTTGTCCTATTTTTTATATGATTGGAAATGAAGCAATCTTTTGTGCTTGTGACTTTTCGAAATTTATTATTATTTTTAGTAGTGACCTTTATGTGTGTTTGGGTTTGAATTAAGGTAAATCAAAATGAACTATAAATCACAAAAAAAAAAACAAAAAAAACGAAGAATCTAAAAAAAAAGAAGCTTAATATTCTGCTTGGGAAGACATAACGATTTTGACACGAAGATTCTGATCAAAATCACATAATATAATGCGCGGTTTTAATAAGAATAAAGGTACTCACATATACACACAAAACACACATCCTTTTCTTCGTTGGAGAAAAGTTTAAGTCATTTCCTATCCAGCCAATCTCCTTGCCTCATTCTGCTTCCAGACACTAGTTCCTCAATCTCATTCTTAGATCTTCTTGCTGGTCTACCTCTCGTTCTATATCTCAGAAGGATCAACAATAACCTTTGATTTTCCAGCCGACATTCTTCTAAGATAAGCATATCGTGCTAATTTCATTTTTTCTCATTTTTCATTCCCCCCTTCTTCCCCATCTCCTTCTTTAAATCCTCATTCCTCATTCTATCCATCCTAGTTTTATGCTACCATTATCGTATAATCTCCACCAGTACTTATCACTATTATCTTCAATATGCCCTAACTTGTTCTATAACGGACGATGTATTTCACCCATTTTTCGATGAGCATTTTTAGGAAAATACTCTTTGCAAATAGACAATGTAAAACAGAGAAGGCCCCAGGTCCAGGTGGCATTTCTAATGAGTTCTAAAGGCCAGCGTAAATATGCTATCATTGCAAGATTTGCCTCGGCGAAAGCCATTCTGGCATTCAGTTAAAGGATTGCCATAATCTAACCAGTTTTTTAAATCTATAGGTTAAAACTTGTCTAAGCAATTTAGCCAGTATATTCATAAGTGAAATTACTAGATCATTATGGTTTATAGTTTTCTGTTCTAAAAGGTTTGCTTATGAAGGATCTGGCTACATTTGGCTTTTTTTGACAGGTTTGGAGTTAGTGGTGGTGCCAGCGGGGGAGTGGAGTGAGTCGGAGTTGTTTTAATATTTAAAAAGGGCGATCCTCTGCGGCCAGAAAACTATAATAATTTAGTAATTTCGCTTACGAATATACTGGCTAAACTGTATACACAAGTTTTAACCAACAGATTAAAAAACTGGTTAAATTATGGCAATCCATTAACTGAACGCCAGAATGGCTTTCATCGTGGCAGATGTTGCACGGATAGCATATTCAAGTTATCCTCCCTAATTAACATTTAAATCAGAAATAAAGTGTTCCGCATTTAATCTAAATTTAACTTTTCCGACAACAGCGTATAATAATTTTATTTCGGGGAGGATATTGTACTGCCTTGATAATAGATTTACTAATCTATTAGGCTGTGTCATAAGTGTCGAGAAATGGGTAACCTATGCCTTTTCTTTCTCTCTCAGTCAGTCGCCATCTAAGGCAAGTTTGAGTAGGTCGCAGTACATGCCGGTTGGGTTGCTCTTAATTGTGAAAACCCAAGTTTGTTACTACTAGTTTTCCTGGCTACTGTCCCTTCGTTGGTTGTTTTGTTGATTTAGTCGCATAAGCTCATTATGAAATCACATGCTGTTACTTCCGGTTGAATTTCCTGCCGTGCAGCTTCAGGGAGCCCATTTAATTATTATCTACGATCATCAGCCAAGTAGCAGTATATTGGGGAAGACCCAAGAGTTTGCGGCACATCAGAATTATTTACTTATTCCTATTTATCCTCTCCCGTTTTCCCCGGTATGGGCTAAGGACACGTGGGTCTTCCAACATTGGCAACAAGGATTCTTCGTTTTAGGGTAAGCGCCATTCCTTTGGCTTATTGAAAGTCATTATAAATAATATTTGCTACTCTTTTTTAAATTTAATTTACATATTCATTTTTTCCATATAATTATAAAATTTTAATTTCCCATTTTGCTCAACTATTATAGTCGACTCAATATTTTCATTCAATTTAAATCTTTAATGTTTGGTGTTTTTTTTTTTTAACAAAGCCCACCCGAGGTATCTCACCATAATGTTATTTATTTTTATTTTCCCTGTATTTACTATTTATAAAGTTCGCAGAGTTTATGCCATATTTGTGGATTTTAAGAAGGTTTTTGATTCTCTTGACCACTCGTTACCCTGGTATATGTTATTTAATTTTGGAATAAGCAGAAGGTGGATTAAGGTTGGATGAAAATGTTTTTATAATACTGCTCCTACCAGAGCGAGAGTCGGTAACATGTACACAGACTTTTCAGATTTATAAGGGGGTCTGCAGGGTGATACAATGACGCCTCTCCGCTTCAATATTTTTATTAACGATCGAGAGGATTTTCTAACCAGAAATGGAGGCAAGATGTTAGCATTACTCATAGAAAGGGTATATTTAAGTTTAATGTAAACGGATGACTATTATTTTGCAATAGCGTCTGGAATACTCAGAAACTTTTAAATTTGCTAGAAATTTTTTTGTCAAGTAAATTGCGTAACGTTAAATATAATGAAAACAAAAATTTGATACAAATAAGTTCTAAATATTTTATAACTTTATAACAATGTGACTGAAACGTAGGGAGTATATATTCTTTATTTTTGCCCTGTCTAAAGTCAGTTGACACTTATATATACTTAAATTTTTTAAAGGAATTTCAATATGGTTGACGTGTGTCAAAGTGTCAAAAAACAAACAGTATTTAATTAATATTTTTGTAATATCATTGTTAAGTCATTACAATAATTAAGAGAATCAGTCTCTATACTGGTCGATGAATAGTGACTGACTTACAAACTTATATGTTTCATTTTATCTTATGTCAATTGTTAACATTTATTTTTAGTTTTGTTGAATTGTAGAAACTTTTTTATTGAATTACTTTTAATTGATGTAAATTTTAGGTTAACAGATCTTCTTTTCATCTTTATTTGAATTTGTTTTGTTTTTGTTTTGCAAAAAAGTTATGATGAGACGTACTTTTTTTTTTTAAATCTGACCGAAAATAAACAGATGCGAAAAATTTAGTGTAATTAGGAGTTACATATCATAGTTTTACATCAGATTATTTTGTTGTTTTTTTTTGTTGGATAATTTCACAAATAACATATATAATTAATTATATTATTATGTTAATTAATATTTTACATTATAATATATTACATGTTATATCCATGACGTTATATAGGGATACCATTGATTAATTAATTACATATTACAATGGAATATACACAAATATTTTATACTTGGTTTATAAATATAGTGTATTTCAAATTTAATATACTGCTATTTTATGATTAGTACATAGTTTCAATAATAAATTATTAATATTCATAAATTATTAATTACTTTTGAGAACACAGGAAAAAATTATTTCTGGTATTTTAATAATATATTCTCTGTTATAAAATCCGTTTTTTTTTTTTTCTAAATAATAAAAACAAGTACAGATGAACATAGGAATAGATGACTGAAAGTCAGCCGTTCTAGTGTGGAAAAGGAAATGAAATAAAAGAATAGAGAAAGGAAAAAAAGTAGGCAAGAGAAGATTGTGTTCCGTGGTATTGTTGCATGCAATCATGAAGCCACTTTTCCAAATGTTTTGTTTAGCATTCTAAATATTAGAACCTTTTCACTTTTAAATTATTTTATTTAAGAAGATGGAATAGTAAAATTCTATTATGTTCAGAGTTTTTAAACAAATACGATATTCCAAATTCGTTCAACTTATTTTGTTTTCATATCTTTTTAACTGTGAAATAAGCAAGTATATTATTGCTAATTAATATATTATTTCCGCTTTTAGAACTACTTTTAGATTGATCACAACTGTTTAATGGTTTTACAGCCTTAGAAGCACCAGGAAATAATTGTTAGAATCTAAATAGGACTTTTCTTAACGATTTGTTACAATTTTAAATAGCATATTTTTCATAGATCACCCTTTTTACTTTTTCTTATTCCTGGGGTAAACAGGAAGTACTGCGATCTTATCAAATTTTCGAAATTGAGTTTTCACCGGAAATACATGTTTTGAAGTCCTCTGAATACAAAAACCATTTTTTTTTTTGCGAATAGTCTGTGTGTGTGTGTGTGTGAACAAAATATCTCAAAAACGAACAGGAAGCTGAAACTTGGTATTTCGATTAGCAACGCATCTCACACGAAGGTATCGGTCAAAATTCAAATTTTATTGATTTTGTTTTTCCATTTTTTTTTGCGATCTTATCGAAAACAAGTCCAACAATTTTCTTACATAAAAAAATATCTATAACTTTTATTTGAAACATTGTCCTGGGAAACTTGATTTTTTTTTTTTTTGCGGTATTGAGGGAACAGTAGCGTTATGCTTTCCTTTAAAGTGTCATTTCAATACAATGTATGGTTTTATCAACTACTAGCTAACCCGACCTCGCTTCGCTGTGGCTTAGTCTGATTTTTAGGCTTAACCATGCGTGATTTTGATAATTTGTTTCGCTGTCTACTAATTCTTCTTTTAAATGTACAATGTTGCAGAAATTAGATGGGAAGGTGATTTTTTTCCGTTTCCGGATTTGTAGAAGCAGTGCCGTACCGAGTTCGAGTAATTATCTTGAAAATATGGCAGCTGTGTAACAATACTCCACCAAAAGGAGCATGATTATTTCGCAAGTCTTTCAATGTATGGTCTAATGCTGCCAATAACTTCTTGTGAGTCATTGTACACTCATCCCATACAATGATTTTGCACGCCCGAAGAACCTTTCCCATTTCTGATGTTTTAGAAATGTTACATGTTGGGTTTTCTGTGAAGTGCATGTTTAAGTCATGACAGTTTTAAGAGCTGAATGCGCTGTTCTACCTCCTTCCATCAACGTAGCAGCAATACCTGAAGAAGTAAGTGCTAACGCAATATGGCCGTTTGAACGGATTTTAGCTCGGAATTTCCCATTTCCGAGGGAACTTCGGAATAGAGGTACTTATAAGTAGTTGAGAAAGAGGTTCAGAGAGTGAGCCACCATCGCAACGCGATGTCTGTCTATTTCTGCCAACCTCGCGAAACGCTCGGAGAAGTTCCCGTTTCCGTAAGAACTTCGGAGTAAAAAGTATATATAAACACTCTTATATAGAAATGCAACGTTGTGTAAAAATTTCAAGTCAATCCATCGAGTACTTTTCGAGTTTTGCGGCCACAAATATACAGATGCTGAATTTTTATATATATAGATTAAGTATTAATATATTGATAAGAACTATTACGTTTTTTTTTTTGAAGGGGGGCCAAAGCACCACGACCCGTTTCGATCTATTGTGCTATGCCCCCTGAGTGCCCCAGGCTATTGCCCACAGCTTTCGAACAGATGTCCTTCTCTGAACATCCGTTCTATACAACCTCCATCAGGTTGAGATCTCTGAGGAATCCCAATACCCTGACGGGCTCTAGAGAGGGTATATCCCCTCTCTGGGTAGCTACCCAGGTTCTTGAATCTTCTCTGAGTGGCAGCCTCGCAGTCTGTTAAGAGGTGTAGTGGAGTTTCCTCCAGCTCCCCGTAGAATCTGCATGAGCTGTCACTTTCTAAACTATTACGTTATTAAGTATTAATACAAATTGTGATTATTATAATTTATAAACTCCTTAAGTGTTTCAATAACTTTTTAATGTATTTTTCTACATATTTTTGCATATTTTCTAACATTGACATAGTTTCTAATATAGCTGTTTTGGTAATTTCTATATATTTCCAAATTTTTGTTGTCATAAAACCCGATCAAATACCAAAAAAAATGTATATACATACGAAATTATAGTTTAGAAGTTATCCATTAATATCTCTCCAAATGTAGGTAATTAATTAATAGATAGACCATGCACTGATGTTTTATTCTTCACTTAGGATAATAGCGTTAATAAGGACTAGGGTTTCATAGATATGGTAATATGATTTCTTTGTATACTTAGGTAAATTGTATGGTTAGACACAAAGAATGATACGGTGACGATTTTACACATGATGCTGTTTTGGAGTGTCTACTTACGGTTTTAATTGGATTATTTACTTAACCCAAGATTTTATATCGTGTGTCCAAGGCGGTTTTTTAAGTAAGTTAGCTCTAATTTAATCTTTTCAGTTGCCAGTTTTTTTTTTTTTGTCAAGACTTGGTAACTAAGGGAACATAATATATAATTAATTGTACCAGTAAGATTATTTTGAGAAGTTTTGATTAGTTTGAGTAGCGTCTTTTAGTGTCTAGGTCACGAATTGTTAATACAAGATATTCATGGGCAAATTAGATCGCAATTTCATGAGTTAATTTGTCGGTCAAGATTGTGTTGATGTCAGCTGTGGAATGGCATATATAAAACGGACCAAGAATACATCCCTGGGAGATATAATATATGTATATATATATTATATTGGAAATTGGATATATTGGATGATATATATATAATATATATTGCACTTGGAAATTGGAAAAGGATGATCCGCAGCTTATCCTGACTGAAGGGCAGTGAGTAAAATTTAAGTAAAAGGTTAAGTAGTGATTAGGTTAAGTATCTGGTTTGATTTAGGATGCCTTAAGTTTCCACATTAAGCTAAGCCTGAACATAAAGACACAAGATCACGGAACAAATATTACTATATGGGTCAGAAAATCATTTCTGTTCTGAGCTTTTTTCTTTCCAAGTTTTTCTTCAATCATGGCTCAAGTACATCCTGTATCAGCATCTTATAGGACCTCTTCCTTCTTGTAAAATTGCATTCTTTTGGGAATACGAGCTTCAATACAATTTTCCATATACAAGTTTCTTCTAAATATTCATTTCCGACGGCTCTTCTCACAACTTCTACAATATATGTATTTCAAAATGTATTTATCAAACCATTAAACTAAGTCCAGTTCAAGGAATGGGATTAGCTCAATGGTTAGCATGTTGGACTTCCACAAGGAGGTTCCGGGTTCGAGTCCAGTGCTTACCACTCAAATTTTTTCTTCCTCTACAGCTAACTGGAGCCTCTACAGCTAACTGTTCGGTGATGGATAGTGTACTCTGTAGCGAGAGAACACTGTCCGGAGGCCGGCAGTGCACGAGAAGGCTTCGGGAGCCAATGACCATAGCTGATGACGCACTTTACATTAAAAAAAAAAAATTAAACTATTTATTTATTTAGACTAAGTAATTTAGATTTTTCACTTAGACAATCAATTAAATAGCCTTAAAGAAGCTTTTTACGATAAAATTGATCTGAAGAAGTTCCGTAGGTTTCCCTTTGAAAAAAGAAACAATTTAATAAAGTTTATAACAGTTCCATGGCATTAAGGATTAGTTCAGAAAATTTAAAATTAAAATAAAATAAATCAGAATTTTAGAAAAAATTATTTTTGCCGGAATATGATAAATGATAAATTCAATTTAGGCGAATAAAGTTTTATAATAATAATTTGGACGTTTATTTGATATTTCCAATTGAAAATGGTACAGGTTATTTTAAAATTTTGAAACCGTTTTCTTTCCTTTTCCTGCTGAAAGAGATCCGAAACCAAAAGTACATGTTTTGAGGTTACTCGAATGATAAACAGTTTTTTTTGCGAACGATGCGTGTTATGTGTACCTATGTGCCTCCAAAAATTGCGCCAATGCTTACGTCTAAAGCACCCACTTCAATATACTGTACCACCTGCATAATATTAAGGTACATTTTTTGAATGCATTCCTTGATTTCCTAATTTTGAAGTAAATTCGTCAATCGAAGCAGCCAGCAAATTTAGAGAAATGTTTTCGAAAACGGTTCAAGTATTTTTCTTAAAAAAAAATCTTTGAAAGTTAACTTTACATTTATAAATGGAACACTTTTATTTGAAAATATTTTTCTGGAAAACTTGATTTTTAGGCGGGGTTCTGGGAAATCTGTGTTATAATATTTCCGGTATTTGTTGTTCCGGTGGGGTTTTGATGGAAACGTTATCTTCTGAATTACAATATAATCATATTTAAATACTCATGTGATGAAAACCAACCTGTATCTCTAATAATAACTGTAATTAAGTTATAGTTAAGTATGATTTTAATAAAAATTACAAGTTTGATGAAAATTGGTCAAAGATAATTGTAGAAATATTATTGACTCACATTTCAAAGTTATACCCTGTATTAAAATATAGGCGATATACTAAGGAAGTTAATTCTTATAAAACATATGTCTACTTCTATTATCTATAAAAAAAATGTTATTTTTCAAAATTAAAGACATTCTCATTTATTCCAAAAACAAAATACAAAATAGGATTGATGACGCAGAATAGGTAGGAGAGATACCGTACCTTTCCTCTGTGAAGGAAACATCGCTGATCGACATGAAATTGGTAAACACTATGTCTACGAGTCCAACTTTAACTACAACATAGAAATCTTTCATTTCAATTAATATAGTATATAAAAATTTACTAATACGTTATGAAAATTCAGGTATTCACCAGATAGAGCTGATGCGTATAAATGTTCGTAGAACACAGAAGAACACACAAAATACCTGAATAATTTTGCTATACTTTCGCTTCTGATCTCTCTACCCCTGAACTAGCTAGCATGACGCTACGTGGTGGCAAACAAGAGAAATAAAGCCTGCGTCTTCTTTCCTAATCCCGACATCACTCCTAACTTTACCTTACATTTTTTTTTTTTTTTCTATTAAGTTTTGGAATTTATAAGGGATGGCTAATGAATAAACTGTTTGTTTTTTTATGATTCTCATTAAATATGTCCTAAATTTGAATAGAATAAAAATAATAAAATATTAATTGAAATGCGACGCGTAATTTAAATATTATAAAATAACAGGTGGATTATGTTGATAATGATCCCGTAGTATAGTGGCCAGTATTATGAAAAGTAATTTAAGAGAGTAATTAACTCTGTGGGGGAGGAGAAAGAATGAGGTAAGGAATTTCTAATTTCTTACTTTTACAGTATTTCCATAAATGATATAAAAGTTTAAATAAAGTGTACTTACCACTAAAATAGATAGCTGGAGGAGAGTTGTACGGCGGCGTTGGGAGGTAGCGCCACCATGGTGGAGGGGTAAGGTTGGTTCGTTAGTGAACTTTATAGAAGTACGTAACTTGTATTGCGGTTACTACTTACAGAGGAGGACCGGGCGGTCATATCCGTCCAATCTTCCCCTAAATGAGATCCTAAATATTGTTCTCTTCTATAGTTTTTTTTTATTTTATATAACCATTTTGTATCTGTTTTCTTATTTATAACAATAATTTAATTATCTCTCTCTCTCTCTCTCTCTCTCAGTTTTCATACTTTATTTATCATTTTAATTTTAATAGAATGTTTTCTAAATCTGCGATAGTTCATTGTTCAGTTAATGCAGATCTAATTTGATTAAATCGACAAATAACCTTAACACCAAACATAGTTTAAGTTGAAATTAAAAAAAAGTTTATTATTGATTAATAAATTAATTGTAGCACATTTTTCTTTTTTTTTAAAAAAAAGCTTTGCATCAACAGAAAGTTTCTCTCAACGTGATTAATAATTTTTTTCTTTCACTGTAAAAGACCCATCCTATCTTCTATCAATCATGGCGAGCATTAATTATGTACACCTTTCTTAATAAACTATTTTTTTTTTTTTTTACTTATTTTCTAATTTGAATAAAAAATTCAGCAGAAATATTCAGCCGTAGTTCATATTCAGTAAATTTAAAGCGTTCAAACATTTGTTTAATTTGGTGCAAGATCTATTTGATAAATACAGGTGTTTGTGAAGGGTTTTTAGAGGTTTCTAGAGTACAAAAAAAAAATATATATATTTTGAGGAACATTCATATGTGTTGTTGCTTTTGGCATGTTTGTGGGTGTGAGTGTTGAACAGAATAATTCCAGTTAGGAAAAAGTCGTGTGGAGCTCAAACTTGATCGGGGTATTGACATGAATGTTTCATTCAAAACTCTGTCAACCAGAACTCCGATTTTACTGAACGGTTTTAGTAAATAAGTAAAGTGATCCTCGTGGCGTGCAGAGGACTTGCCATGTGAGTACCTCGGCCATGTGAGGTGTCTCGGGGGGGGCATGTATATTATTACCCTACTGCGGCTTTAGAAATCCTAGTTAGACTGTCACCACTACATATCTACACCCAAGGTTGCCCATTGTAATCATACGTATGATGAAACGGAATCGGACCACAGATCGTACGATTCACAATTATGGGAATAATTTTTTCAAACTACAATACGAAATAGATCAGAATGGACCCAGTGTTCTATCGACGGCTTTAAGACTGAGGGAAGAGTCGGACTCTTAATCTATAGCCTCAATCCGAGAACTCATCTCCGGATGAGCCTGGGCAGGTACAGTACAGTCCTCCAAGTGGAGGTTATGACTGTTCTAATTTAAGAAGATTCTATACTGCTTGAAATTTATTATGGAAGTGCTATAAAGTAATCTAGGAGCGGGTTTGGTGTAGTGGTTATGAGCTAGAACTCCAGTTCAGTAGATCCCCAGTTCGAGACCTGCGTATAACTGCTAAATTTATATTCGTTTATAAAAAGGCTAAAAGTAAGATATGTGTTTCCTAGCCTGAAAAAATAGGCTACTTAAGGAGAATCTTATATGGAATCTCCATAATAGGAGGATAGTTATATATTCTGACAGTCAGGTTGCATTTAAAGCCATCGATGCCAACCAAATTAATTCTAAGCTGATGTGGAATTGTTTCACTCCTCACCGAGGTGGGCAACTCTAATAGCTCACTATGACCTGGGTGCTTGGGCATACAGGATATGGGAGAACCGGCCCGATAAGGTTCAAATACACATTCTGTGGTATTCCCAGGACAGTGATGAAATTAGCTTTCACGACCTTGGCTACAGCGAAGCAGAGGCTTGATGGAGAAAGAGTTCAAAAGGCAAGAGGAAGGGTTCATTAGGGAAATAACCTTGCAGAAGCTTACTGCAGACCTGCTAAGTCACGAATGCGAGGCCTTAAGGATCGTGGTGGGTATGTTGATCGGACTATACAGACCCAGTACGTTTATGACCTATTGGATCTTGCCTATAGTGGTCATTAAAGGTTCTGCTTGAACTGAGGAAGAGCGCCTAGCAAGATGACACCATTTACGATGGCACCTTTCTGGCGGCTTGGGGTCTGGTTAGAATTGCGTATATGCTTTGAGGCAGAGGTTAACTTACATTCATCACGGGGACTTCAGGATAGATACATTTGGGTCGCGGTTATTGTGGGTAGTTGGGTTTACTTCCCCCATTTACCTACTATTTTATTCTAAATAAGTAAATTTAAAAAAAATAAATCCAAGTTATTTTGAGAGTTGAAACAGACTTGTACTTTATTTTTAGTTGGATATGTCGTGGATATTAGTATCTTTAAATGTTTGCGAAGTCCCTGAATAAAAAGTGATAGGAACTGATCTGAGGGGTTCGTTAAATCTTGAAACCATCAGCAGGCGCAATCTAGAATTTTTAGCGCAAATTCTAGAATTTGCATATTATAACTTTAGAACTTTGCACATTTAGAACATTACATATTATTTAGTGAATCTAATATGTTTAAACTAAATGACAATGCAACAAAAAGACATTTTTTCTCAAAACAGGATAAATTAGAAGTTTAAAATAATATTCTCCAAGGGCACAATTACTCTTTTATAACTACTCTCATTAGAAGTTATGACCTATCCTTCCACTTTTCATCCTTTACTGAGCTCGTTTTTTTGTCTTCTTTCTTTAATTTCTTTCCTTTTTGATGAAGAAGATTGAAGAAAAGAAATTCTTTGTTCATCATGTTTATTTAGAAGAAGCTTAAGAATTACGCTTTACATTTTTTTTTTTTTAATTTCTCTATAAAATAGATGAAACTATTTTAATGACTTTCAAATATTTTTCAAAAAAAGAAAGAAGAAAATCCTTTCAATTGCAATGAAAATATTTCTAAAAGTGTTTATTTAAAAGCATAATCGTTCATTCAAATTCTACAATTCATGATGAATATTTGGACATGAATAATCCAATTTTTGAAGAGTATATTCAAAATTTCAGTAAAAACATAAAAGACTGTTTCTGTTTTATTCTGAGATAAAATTGTGATCAGTTTCACTTATTGTAAAGAAACAAATCTGATGTGAAACACTCACACAACTTTCTCTTACTCCAGTTTTCAAAATTGTAATTGACAAACTTTATAGTTGAGATATCATATTTAATGAAATTCTTCGGTATTTTTATTAAGAAAATCACAAAACGGTTAAGTAAAAACGCACTTCCGGTTTGCTAATTTTCTTGAAACTCGGAACTTTAGCAATCTATTTATTTCTAATTAATTTTGTTTAGATGGTAGAATTGTATAATTAACTGAAATAGTCCTTTAGAGGCAAAAATAACCCTCCCCTTCCATCAAAAGCCCCCTTAAATGAGTTTACCCGGAGAAATGTTCCAAATAAAAGTTGTAGCTCTTTATATGAAGTAGTTCACATACTTAGTTTAAAAAAAATCGTTGCTGTCGTATGAGAAAAATAGCAGAAAACTGAAAAATATTTTTAGTAAAAACGCACTTCCGGTCATCTGATTTTCTTTAAACTCGGAATTCCAACAACATATTTAATTCTAATGAATATTATTTAGATGATATAAATTATACAATAAACTGAAATAGCACTTTAGAGGACAACCTAACCCCACCCTTCCCCAAAAGTGCCCTTAAATGGATTATTCCGGAGAAATGTTTCTAATAAAAATTATAGAACTTTGTATGTGTAGGTGATATATCAACTTTACAAAAAAAATCGTTGGAGCCATTTTAGAGTGAAAATTGCAAAAAAGTTAAAAAACATTCAGTAAAGTGGTACTTCCGGTTGAGGAATTTTTACAGACAACGTACTATGGGATCCCATGGTGATACCTAAACGGAATGTCAAGTCTGAACTTTCTGATTTTTCGTTTTGAGCTGTGCTGTTCACATACATAAACCCACACACATATACCAGCTAAAGACCACTTTTTTGCTCTAAGAGGACTTCAAAACGGATATTTCCGGTAAAAACTCGATATCGAAAATTTGACACGATAACAATACTTCCTCTTACTAGGAGAGAAAGTAAAAATAAAGATTCAAGATTTTATGTTATAATAGAGGAAAAATTTGTGTTCATAATAAATGGTTCATTTTTTTTTCATTGTAAACTTTTTCTCATTATTCAGATTTTTGACGAACGCCATTCAGTAAGTAGAGAGACAAATGGTTATATTTATAATGGTTATGATGTGCACCATTAAAATTAATCTCACAATTCACTTTTTTTTCTGTAATATATTTATAGACTAGAATACAATCTCTCAACTAAATTACTTTTCCCTTACTCCTGGTTAAGATGGAATATTTTATTTTTACGCTGATATCCATTTTTGTGCATTTGTTTTTGATTCTTCGAGGAAAACCGGAAATCAAAACATCATGTTTCTTTTGTTTGACCTTGACAAAAAGCTATTCTGTTGCTTCAAATTTCACAATAACCTCAGATTTAATAAAAAAAAAAAAAAAAAATGCACAACTGGGCTCATATACTTCAAGACAAAGAATTTTTTAACCCCGGCATAATAAAACAATTGTAAAATCTGTAATTAAAAAATAAAAAGATAAGTTGTTTCATAAAAATAATTCGTGTTTCATTATTTGTTTCAGCAGAAGTGAAGAACCATTATGGTCCATATCATGGTATGTGATTTATTATTATTTTTTATTTATATTCAATATTTTTATAAATTTTTTAAATTATTTTAAAGCTTGAATTTATTAAAATTTCTCCTCCCATAAATAGCTATATTTCTTCTGGAATTTCTAATTTCATTGCTGTTGTTTGTAGGATCAATGTAAAGATCGAAATGCATAGTTTTAATGATATTGTGAATGTCTCTCTTCAGAGAACAATAACTAATCAAGGAATTGATGATTACTGGAACCTTTCCAAGTAGTTACTAGTTATGTAGATGGAGAAGAACTTTGTTATTGCAAAACTGAAATAATAACAATTTTATTTAGTTATTTATAGTAAGTAACTTTTATTATAATGTGAAGCTTAGATTGCTATTGTTCAATCTATATATGCATATATCTAAATTATGTAATCGTCTTCCTTGCTCTAGCGAGGTAGGGTTCGAAGGATGCACAAGCGAGGGTTATAGAGGGATATATTCTGCGAGTTGTCCAGGACCCTAATTCAAACGTTTGTCAAAGGCTGGATAGAAGAACAGCGACCTGCAATGGTGGGAGAAAACACCAAGACAGAGGCAGGCTAAACTCTTCATTAAGAGACATTTGCCTAAATTTACCAGGGACCTACTAAGCAATAGCCGAAGAGACATAAGGCCAATAGTAGTGGGTCTATTAACCAGGGCATTGTAGGCTGAACAGGCATATGCACCAATAACTGAGCTCTTATACTTCAAGGTAAAGAATTTTTTAACCCAGGCATAATAAAACAATTGTAAAATTGTTATGAAAAAATAAAAAGATAAGATGTTTCATAAAAATAATTCGTGAACTACTTGCAGATAACGCGTTATGCCGAATCTGTAGGGTAGAGAAGGAAAACCCCGGTATACATCCTTTGTGAGTGTGCCGGACTGACGAGAACAAGGTTGCTTCAACTAGGGACAAGCAATTCCGAAGCCACGAGCTTCATGACGGAGCCACTCTCGGGCAAAGCTGAGGGATGTGCTATAATTTAAGGAAATCCACAATAGAGCTGTTATTGTAGGTCGCAGTGGAATGAGGCCCGTCCTTCTCTTCCGTCATCTAATCTAATAGTCTTGCTGCTACTGTACTACTCACAATTTAGTAGCATAAATTATGGCTGGAAATATAACAGTCTGTACACATTTAAAGCTTCTAGTTGGGAGTTGTAAAATAATATGTGGAAACACTGATTTTAGGATCCTGGTGGGAACAGAGGAGCTAGTTCTCTTCAGAATATTATTTTATGATTCATCCGAAAATAGGAAAGTCTTTGTCGTGTTAGAGTTTTATGCCAATTATGTTTGATATTTTAGATTTAGTATTCATACTTTTTACAAGTTTTCCTAGTTAAATTCATAATCCATTCATATTAAAAATAGGCGATAAGATAAATCCTCTTTATTGTTTAGTATTGTTTAATTATTTCATTTTCTGGAAGTATAAATAAAACATTTTCAATAATCCTCCAAATTTCTGTAAAACAATAAATTAGTTAAATTTCTTGATGAAAATATAGATAAAATATGGTTATAATGTAATATGTATATCATATGAAGTATGACTACATAATGTTTATGTCAGTATTGTGGCTGGAGTATGATACTGATTCTACTGAAATCTTCTATGTGTTCTCTAATATGTATAACATACTACGATGCTCAAGTCATCAACAAAACACTGAAAACACTGTAACAATATCTTTTGATATATAATTTTAATTAGAAATAATTCCAAATGGAAAAGCTATAGAAGGCGGTTCATTCAAATTGACTTTGACGTTATCTGCGCTACCATAACACTGTGACTGTGTGACGGTGTTTTGTGATATTGTTGTGTTTAGTGATGACGATACTCTTCCACTAAGGTATTCAACAACAAATGTCTCTCTTTCTCTAAAGAGAATGTGTTCTCACTCTCTCTCTGTCGGGCAGGGGCGTAACGGTCGATGTGGCTGGTTTGACTTGATGACATACCCTCTGTTGATGATATTATGCTTTGTGTTATAGTGCGAGGCTAGAAGAGATATGACCATAAAATCAGGCAGTCATAAAAGATATCAGTTAATGTATTTTATCTTTACCATTTGTAACATTCCATCTGGAATGTATACACTATATACTCCACAAGTTGTTTATTCTAAGAAGTTAGTTAACTGATTGTTTACCATTATGGAATTTCTTTTCAAACACTAATGACAGTTGTTATATATTTTGTTATATTAAAATGAGAATTTAACGTATTTTTTTATAGTTGAACATTTCTCATCCATATAGATAAGGGTTTTGATAATTTGGTAGAATTGAGTTAGTTTCAATATTACTCTGTTCGGTTAGGTAATCATTCTATATGACTAAAGGTGTTGCATGTACTTAAGGGTAATATTCGAAGTTTTAACATCTGTAAACAGAATAGGCTAAAATGTCAAATTTTTCTACTGCTGACAAAATTTCGCCTGTATTCATATCATTCCATTGCGATTTTGACAAACAAATTTTAAATTGAGTTTTCACATATGTATTGAATATCGCTGAATATAAAAAAAACAAACGTTTTTTAACAAATAATATGTAGGGAAACGGTTACAAATTCATCAACTGGAAATATCTGACACTGATGGCTCCAATACTCCAATACTGTTTTAGGAGATATGAGTATACATACATATATAGAGTAAGGTAATCATGTGAGACGTTGTTGTTAGCGTAAGCCGATGAGTGGTATAGATAAAGCTTTTGCTTGATACTAGATTCGATTAGCTAGTGTCCTGTAATAGAGCTTTTGGCAGAGAGCTTAGTAAAGACTATTGATTACTTCTTGTAAATTGTTAATTGATGTAAATCTTTATAAGTGTGTAATAGATCCTTCGATAATTATTAGAACGATTTCCTAACTTATTGATTTCTGGGTTCGACTTATTCGAATATTGAATTTAGACTGACTTACAGACTTTTTTTTTTTTTTAGCTCTAGGTAGGAGGTACATATCAAAGTTGTAGCCCAATTTTCCGTATCTTATAGTTGGGGCGTGACAGTCAAGAGTTAAGAAGTCGTGCATAGCCCTAATTTGGCTAGTATCAGCAACATGAAGCCTTCAGCGCCTGACATGGCGAATTTCCTCAACATAGGACTGTTTTACTTTCTCTTATTTTCCATTACAATGCATAAACGAATTGATAGACTTTAATATAAAAAAATAAGTTGATAAACCTAAAAATAAATTGAAAAGTATTATATATAATTTCTGAATGCTAATCTGTAGTGAATCAATTCTTGTCTACCCGTTTATTATATCATTTAGAACTTCGAAAAGAAACACCCATCTTTGAAAACATTTTAAGCATTTTCTGAGAAGTAGCTTCCGAGCTAAGTTCACATCCTGCATCCTGTCTTGATTATTTTATCCTTTGCAAAAAAAAAAAAAGCAACAGACAAAGTATAACTTTATTTTTCAAGAAGCTCCTTCCAGAAGAATGAGGAATGAAGTGCTCAAAGCATGTGCTCAGAGTTCCAAAGCATACTTCCAAAATCTGGTCTTCTTCTTATTTAGCCTCGTAATCTTGAGTCCAAATCATAAACTATGGATGATCGTTTTCAAATTATGTTAATATGTTGATAATAATTATGTTGTTAATTTTATTACTAAAATTATTAACAAATTTTGAAAAAAGCTGTTTATTTATTTATTTATGTGTTTAAAAATACATTTTTTCGTATATACGTATATATACTTAATTAATTCATATTTCATGTTTAATTTTACAATAAATTATTAATGTTTTATAAACAATTATAATTTTATATTGAACTCAGGCTTTCCATAGTAATGAATAATCGGCCTAGTTGTTTGTGTGTACCATGTAAATAGTGTATTCAATTAAATTATGGGCAGATGACATATTTGGTATGTAGAAATTAAAAGATAAATTGAAACACAGTTGGATAATAATGTAATTAAAAAGCTAATGATGCAGTTAATTAGTCAATCTCTCATACTTCTCTCTTCCGCCATATTACAAAATGGATATTGATCAAACATTTCCTGAATTTATTAACTAATTTTATTTCATTGGATAAATTATATTATATTTCATAACAATGATTTTTTTTTTGGTAACGTTTATTATAAAAATTCTTTGTGCAACGGAAATATTTTATAGATTTTTTTTATGGCATTAGCCTTGACATAACTCTCAATTGTAAGTAGCTTGCAAACAATTTTATCTTGTTTAAATTTTACTCTCAATCACTAAAGGTTTACTTTTGTACCGGGGTGCTGTCCCACTTTCAGATACACATACACAAAGAAAAGACTGAAGATTTGCACCAAAAAACATTCGCACCGATTGATATTCCTCTGCTCCTTTTTGTACTTAAAGCCTAAAATAAAATCATGTATACAGATTTAACCTAACCTAAACCATTCTCGCCAATAAATACATTCATGCTAATAAATTACATTCATTCAAAACTAATTAAGCCTAATCTAATTTATCTTCTATTTTCATCAAACATACTTTAGATTCTCACTCACAGCTAGGTACCTGGATGAAGTAAAGTACTCGATATTCCTCTACTCCTTTCGACTTATATCTATTATTTAAAAAATAGACTATACCAACATAAATACGACTGTAAAACTAAAAAAAAAACGACTGACATGACTACAGCACTTATGAAACATTGCATACAATACAAACATGAATTTGGCATGAAAAACACTAAAATTCTCTCCATCAACAATAATAATAAAAAAAGAAATATATTGGAAATGATTCATATTAAAAATGATAAATTATCTATCAATTTTAGAACAGACACCAAAAACTCTATCCCTCAGTGATAACAATCTCTGATAATTCTAACTGAAAATTTTTGTAAGTATATTTCCTAAGTTATTTCCATACTTTGCTCTTATATCTGCCACCTATTGTCAAAGTTTTAATAGTTGTGATTTAGTTTAATATTGATCTGTTCTACAACAATAGTTTAAAATAAATTTAAATGTGCTATATATATCATACTTTTTATTTAGTTTATTTATATAGTTTATTTTAAAATAATTTTTATTTTGAAAATATTTATTTTAAGTTCATATTTTATGTTGTTTCTATTTTTTTTTTTTTTTGTATTAAAACCTTTGTACAGACCCTGAAAAAGGTAATAAATTTGCCGAAACGTCGGTAGAAATCTAAGAAGAGTTCTTTTGTATGACCTAACCTCAACATCCAATTTACAACATTGAATACAGCGGTCGTAACGAACACCAAAACAAACATATCTAAATTAAAACACTCTACAAATATTTGTATTAAAATAATTTGCAAGAATAAACATTGAAGCGCACACTATATTCTGACCACAATTTTTTACTTAAATATTCCACCAATAAATTTGGCCACTTTGTTGTCCCTCTATCTTTAGAAATATTTTATAGATGATCGATTATTATTTACAGTTTTATAATTAGTAATACGAGTATAATAGATTTACACAAAATCTATTGGTCGGCAACTTAATTGTGAAACCTATGGAGTGAGGAGTTAAATGATGTCACAGCTACTAAAATGCTTTGACAATGGGCTTTTGTTTGCTGATCTCCAATCCCCACTTGAGGAATTCTTCATTTAGTTTCCTCATCATTTACGCCGCGTCATCGGCATCTTCCGCTATGATCACTTGGTCGTCAGCAAACTGCAGTGTATATAATGTGTCATTTCCAATTCTGATCCTCATACCTCGGCACTTCCTTTTCCATAGGTCCAGCACATGTTCCACATAAATATTAAAAAGAGTGGGTGATAGCGAACATCCTTGCTTTAGCCCCTTTGTAATCGGAAAACTATCTGTTACAGAACTAAATAAAATATAAAGTGTAATAATTCAAAGTTTTTGAATAATATTTATCATAACTTTAGTAATTGCAGTTACTAAAAAAAAACCTGCAAGTATTTCCAATGAGATTTTCCATCCTTATAAAAGGAAGTAAATGTTTCTAAAGAAGTATAAAATTATGAAGAGAATTAATCCATAGTGTCTCAGATATTATCGTTTTCATTATTTATGTGAGATCGTGGCACGTCCTATGGAGGCCTGCTAAACAGTATGCATGCTCATAAATTATCTATCTGAGCACTATTCTATATTCATCCATATATATCTTCTTATAACCAGTCTGGCAACCCTTCCCTCCCCAAATACAACAATATACTGCTCTTTCTTTTTTTTAAAATATTATTCCTTATAGTATATTTTTTACTTTATTAAGGAATATTAACGCTGAATAGATATTGAAAATTTCTTTCGAAAATTGCATTTTCACCGGAAGTACACTTTTTTGAAGTCCGCGTGTACATGAGAAAAAGAATATGTTTTTTGTGAAAATGAAATATCATTTTATACTGAAGGTAGTTTTCTCAGTTTTTGAAGATTTTCTTGAAAATGGCTTGAACGATTTTCTTTAAACTTTGTATACGTAATCTTGGCACAGTATAAACATATGTAGATCAATCACTTGTATCATTTGAAGTATTTCTTTGAAAATATATTTTACAAAGGTTTTGAGGGAAGAATAGAATATAAAAGTTTCCCTCTACAATGTCATTTCAGTATATTTGTTCGGTATTTAATTTAAATTTAAATTTGCCGCCAACAGCATACAATAATATTATTTCGGGGAGGGTATTGTAATCCCTTGATAATAATTTACTAATTTATTAGGCTGTGTCCTAATAAAGAGTAGAGAGAGGGTAACCTATGCATTTTTCCCTCTATCAGTTAGTCGCTAACGCTCGGAGGAGTTAGTCGATATGTAACGCTCGAACGAGAAGTCGCCATTTTAAGCTTGAAGCATTTTAAGTCGTTATGCACCACTTCCTTGAATAGGTCACAGTATAATACCTATAACTGTGAAAACCCAAGTTTGTTACTTCTGGTTTTCCAGGATAGTGTTAATAAACTGGTCCTTTTGGTAAGTAAGCGGCTCCGGTTCTTTCCCGAGCGGCAGAGGTTATTGTGAAATCACATGGTTGTTACTTTCGATTGGTTTCCTGCCGTGCAGCTTCTCGGAGGCCGTATAATTATTATCTACAATCATCCGCCAAGCAGCAGTATATTGCTGCGATTCAAGATTCAAGAGTTACAGGCGCATAAGATTTAGTTCCTTATTCCTATTTCTCCTCTCTCCTTGTCCCCGACATAGGCTAAGGACCATGGTCTTCCAGGATTCTGCTTTTTAAGGTAAGCGCCATTCCTTTGGCTGTTGAAAATGGTAATATTTGCTACCTATTTTTAATTTAATTTCGATATTCATTTTTCCATATAATTTTAAGATTTTTATTTCCCATTTCCTCAATGAATTATATTATAATATACAGTCCACTCAATATTTTCACTCAATTTATATTTTTGCTGTTTTCTATTAATAGGGATAAAAGAGCTCAATTTTTTTTTATTTATTTCCTGTTATTTACTAAACAATATTAATTGGTTCTATATCATTCTACATATATATTAAATGAGAATTAAGTGATAGCAAAAATTTTACCTTAAAAGGAAAATTCGGTCCGGAATTGCGACTTATGTAATGGATTTTTTCTGCAATTTTCTCGGTACTAACGTTTCCCTCAAAGTCACACTAATGAATTCTCAGCAATTTAAGAATTGACATCGAATGAAAAACGAGCTGGCATTTTTTGGAAAAACTTTTAAGCTAATCTGCAAATTGCAGATCTACTTATACTGTAGACAACTCCATTCTTCCAACATTCCAAAACATCGAAATATCAAGTAAAAATAGATCGTATGGCGAAGATCCATACCTATCCAAATAACAATGTCCTTTACAGTGTAACAAGTGAAAAGATAGAAAAGAATAAAGACAATAACACGTGTGACCCATGGGCAACCTCCTTATTGGCGGAAGAAGGCCGAGGTGCTCTCGATGCCGAGAAAGGCTATCGGTGGCGCACGTGTTGGAAGGGTGTCAGGCTCTGCGTACTCAGAGAGAAAGGGCAGGCCTGCCACATGACAAGCGCGCTATTCTACAAGAGGGTTCTCCTTATATAAAGAGGCTATTTGATTTTTTAAAGGATATTAATTTGTATAGAAATATCTAAGTTAGTAGCTAGGTTAGGTTAGGTTAATTAAACTGGGTGAAGGAATATCGAGTACTTCACCCAATTAGGTTAGTTCTTTTTTATGTTAGGGGAAAGGAATATCGAGTACTTTCCCCTCGTATGAATGTATATATTAGTGTGAATGTATTTATTAGTGCGATTGTATTTATTAGCGAGAATGTATTTATTGGCGTGAATGTATTTATTAGTGCGATTGTATTATTAGCGAGAATGTATTTATTAGCGTGAATGTATTTATTAGCGAGAATGTATTTATTGGCGAGAATGTTTTTATGTGTGAATGTATTTATTGGCGAAACTGTTAGGGCAAATGTTTAGCTTAGGCTTTTTATTTCGGGGTTGAAAGAAATTTTATAAAAGTATTTCAACCCTATTAGGTTTAGATTAACATTAGGATTAGTTCACTTAAAGGTGTGCAGGAATATTTGTTAAAAGTACTGCACACCTAAAATAAAATAGTTTACAGTGAGCAAATAGCCTCTTTAGGATAGGTTATGTAGATTTTTCAGGATAGTTTCTTGCTTATATTACATAAAATTCGTTATTTATCTGCATGCAAAGTTCCATATTTAAATGATGCAAATAGATCCAAATTTTCATATTAAATTTTATATGTATAATTGTTAATATATAATATTTATATTTAAATAAGATTTAATTAAAAAAGGGATGGCACAACAAGAGATCCACACTCCCCCTCGTCGACATGATTGATGAAATAAGAGGGGATGTGTGGTACCCTATTCTTAACCTTGGGCTCCTCATGCCTTGCTAGACAAGGCACTGTCTGGACGCCACAAAGGTTGAATATGTGCTATCCAAGCTCGTGCGGACCGGGTGGAGAACGAATCAAACTGAGGGGCGCTAATAACCTTAGAAGTTGATGCGCCCAAGAAAAAAAAAAAGACAATACATGAATTTGAACATTTTTTTTTGATGAATTTCGTTTTTAAACTTATTTTTGTATTTAGAATAAATAAATAAATAAAAATAACCTTTATGTATGAGAAAACATATAGGCACAAGTTTGTGCAGTAAATAAGTAAACTGGGCTGTCTAGTGATTAAAGTGTATACATACATACATACAGACATATATACATCGCATATGTGTACAATTTGTTCATTTCTAGCCCCACCTTTATGTGCCGAAAGTGAGAATTTTAAATATGGATGTCCTGGTGAAGGATAATATATGTGTGGCAGGTGGAGAGAGTGGTGGTTTATTGTAGGTGAAATAGTGGGGGGAAAGTGGGTTTGTGAGTTGAGTTGGTTTGTTTTAGTGTTTTGGTGAGCATGAGAGTGGGGGACACAGCTTTTACTGTAGGGCCTTAAATTTTTAAAGGATTTCACACCGACCCTTTGCATTCCACTTCCATGTCACATTCAGCGACACAACTCACGAAAAATGCAAAAAAAAAAAGGCGAATTCAAGGCAAAAAAAAACAACTTTTTATAAACTACCAATTTTGCTTTGTTAAGGGAATTGTGTAACAAATGTTATTAATTTGTGTAAAAGAAACTTTATATGTATATATTACTGGCAGGTTGTTTGTAACTTTACAACAGGTAACATACATTAAACTCAATGAATTTATACCTATCTAACAACTTCAATTTTGTTGGACTTCCATATTCATATTAAATATTTCATTAGTGCATGAAATAACTATTATCATAGATTGTTGAAAGCATTTCATTTAAATTTTGTTTCTTTTTTTAGATAAATTTCGTAGGTTTTATTAGCCACATTAAGTTGTCGCGAATTTAGTTGCATCTTAAAAGCACACAAACCCTTGTTAAGTCCTATAGAGGTAGCAAGGCTTAGTTCACCCTCTGATAACTTCTCGTGGACGAAGGAAAATTAGTAGATCTAGGTCGTATTGGATTTGGCTTTTTCAGGACATCTATGCAACTTCTTTGAGGACAATCTTTTTTTTTTGTTCATTCACTTCGTGCGGAGTGAATTATTTTCTCTTAGCTTCACTCTTTCGGAATCCACAGTTTATATTTGAACGATTTTACTAAGTAAGGAGAGAAGAGATAATGTGGATAAAGGGGATCGGACGAAGAGTACGGATATTTTTTAGCTCGAAGAGTGATTTGACTAATTAGATCTCTTGCTTGCTCTAACGGTGGTGAGCTAGTGGGTTTGCTTGGCGAACTTTTCGTGGTTGAAGCTGATATAGCACAACTGATAATAAAGTATTTTCTTAACCGTTATTATGAATAAATTTATTCAGGATCGGACCAAGAAAAAAAAAAAACATTTAATTTATTGTGCCAACGTTCCGACAGAGTATCTGTCTCTAACAGGGCTTTCATATATAGATAGCCTTGGAAGATGTAGAGAAAAACAAGATTATCAGCTTCGAAATTTTTACCCACAAAGCAATCAATAAATTAAAAGTGTTAAATAAAAATAAATAACGTGTTAAATATTTTAGTTCTCGCCTGTTAAACTTATGTATTTTCTTTTGTCTGATTTTCTGTTTTCTGAAGCAGTTTCATTTCTGTTTTAATTATGTACATTAATTTCTCTATTTTTGTTTCTTTTATTATGTTTATTGCTTCATTCTTTTAATTTATCTTAGAACTGTTAATAATTAAATAGCTAATTATATTACATGTAATATCGACTGATGAGACATGTAGATTTCTTTAAAAACAAAAAAAATTATCACCTAATCTTCTTCAACTTCCAAAACTGTATAAAAGCGGAACCATCTGAGAACATAACATTCAGTCGCCAGATCAGCTTTAAGGGAGTTTAAGAAGGTTAATCAAGTTAGCCATAATAGCTCACCACAGTTAGAAAAGTAAGAGTTTTAATTAGCCACCCCACTCTTCGGGCGACTCACAACAGCCATTCTATATTCATCACGCTTCCACTACATCACTCTCGCTGAGTCACTCTACTCTCTAACCTCTCTTTACTCAATAAATCGTTAATGTTAGTCCTGGTCTTCGCTACCAAGATGCGCTACTAACTATAGTCTCTACTTTTTCTCCCAGTAATGAGACAACACCATCTTTGCCTTCCTTGCAACCAAACGCTGAATTTTACACTAAAAGCGAGTGCGCTAACATTAAACGCATGAGGGCACATTTTATCAATCAAATTTCATGAGATAATCGAATATCGATTTTCGAAATTCAATTACTGCAGGTTTGGTGAATTTAATTTTTTATTTGAAATAAAGTTCACAACTTTTGGAAATCTTTGTGAGAAAACGAATTTTTGGTAGGTATGTTATTTCTTGATATTTACTTATTTTCTCGTTATAAATATGTATAAAAGATAAATATTTTTCATGTTATTATTTCATGTCTAAAAAATATACCAGAATTGGTATATTTAAATATCCTGTATAAAAACTTCTCTAAGTATTCTGAAGTTCCAATCGACATAATTTTTCCTTTCGCTTACTTTTTTTAGATAAATTCCTGTTTTTTGAGCGAAGGGGTAGTACAAAAAAAAATGCTCTGCCAGTCTGACCCCTGCCCTAATTAAACGATTCCCTGTTCTAAGTAATTCTGCTAGTTCAGAGATGAGAAAGATTTAATAACTTTTAATTTATTGAGTTTTTTAGCTTATTTATCTCTTTGATTTATTGAAAACAAATGTTGTGTTTATAGTAAATTGGAGTAAAATATTTTTGTTCATGCTCTCTGTAAAGATTGGTTACTTCATCTACTTTATTCAAATTAATCATGGTTACTTTGCATAGTTTTTTTTTTAAAGACGTCACTTAAAAATATTGATTATTCTATATAATTTAACTGGCACACTTACTGAAGGAAACATTAGCGCTACTGGTGAAGAGTGGAATAATTATTCTTTCATAGTTTTTTGTCAGTTTAATGACAGTAATTATTTTTTTTTTTTTAGCCCCGCCTTTTTTCACTTACTTCATTCCATCATTTCTATCCATTTCCTCCGCTTTCTATTTTGTTTCCTTCCAACCCTTTCGATTTTTATCTGATTCAATTCAACTAAAATCCATTTTTTTTAAGTTTCCATTATTCATTTAGTTTTTTTATGCTTCGAATATTGGGTGAAATAGTGGTTTATCAAATGTTGCCAAGCGACCAGAATGGTTGAAGCTGCAGATTGATATTTCCAGCTTTTTAACCGTAGCTTATGCGGAATGAATAAATCCATAGGGAATTGAAAAACTCAATAAAGATTTCATAGACAGGACTGCGCATAGATTTTTACAAAGTACAGACTTACAAAGTGCAGACGCTGGAATGACCACCAACTCGGATAGAAAACTATCCGACCACGTCTAAAACCAAAACTACCGTAGGATGTACTTCGAGATCTATAAATCAATTGTATGTAACAGCAAGAGAGCAAACAGCAAAGAGAGCAAGAGAATCTCAACCGCTCTCTCGGACTGGAGTGGGAGAAGCTGTATAAATATAGCGACGGACAGTCCATAAAACACAGTTAAACAGTTTTAAACATACGTAGTTGAGAATTCAGTTCAATACATCCAATCGCTAGGTGTCATTACTCTGACAACTCTACCTTAAACATTTCTTTATTGTAAAGTCCAGGCAGTCTCTCTCTACTTATTAATATATTAGTTAACCAGTGTTAACCAAGTCTTCTTCTTAATTCATCAACCACACAAATTCTCTCCACCCTACACACTATTATATATATTTATTTTAAATATACTCATTTTGTTTTTATAATATTTTTTAAGGCAGAAATAAGTTGTCAGGAAAATAAAGTCTTCTTTTACTTTCTTCTTCATCTATATTTCTGCACCCTTTCGTTTTTGCGCATGCATTATCATACAATAAGCCTTGTGTAAAAAATAAATTGATTTCCAATAAATTAATATAAATAATAATTTTGAGTATATCATCTCTGTTTAATTAAAAATCTTTTGAGAAACATAGACACGACCCACTCTTATTGCAATAATAACTGCAAGTTTTCCTTTAAACCTGCCATATTTACCACATGTTATGTTGAGTTTTTATCACAAATAAATAAAGTAGTTCCTGAATTATACTTGTTTGCCTGAAGTGAGTACATTGCATAGTGCGCGCTCTATCTCTATTCCTTTGCCTAACTCACAGGTTTCCCGCCCCCTATAAAATCAATTTTTTTTAAAACTGTTCAAATAAAAATCTATCTCTGCAATAAGCATTCTAAGTTTCAAGAAAACTGATGGGATCCTTTTCAAGAAAATTTCCGAAAAACTCAGAAAACTTTTGATGTCGTGGAGATGGTACAGTTAGGCGGGGAGAAGGTTAGGCTGCAAGGATATAATATAATTACTCAATTGGGGATGTCGTTACCAAATTATTTTAATAAATAAAAGAATATAATATAACAATAAAGAATAGAAAATTAGAACAATATATCTTTAAAAAGGAAATACTACATAAAACATAAAAGGATTTAATATCAACTTACATCTAAAGAACCAGACACACACAGACATACTGTTGGGATTCATATCCTTTAGTATGATATACTTATTTGTAAGTACATTTCATTATCTTATGGTTTATTTAATCTTATTTACAAATAAAGTTATTAGTATTTCATATAAATGGCAGTCAATTAGTTACACCGGTGATGTTGAGGAGGTTGATGATATAGTGATGTCGGAAGAGGTAGAACACAGACAGGCCTGGTTTCTCAAAGATGAGCGGTCATGCAATTAGGATGATCCCGCCCACTTCGCTATGATTGTTGAATGGTCTGGCCTTAATATGAATTTCCACTAGCTTAAGAGGTAGTGGTTCTGAGGAGTTGCCAATTATGGGCGGTTTCTTAATTAGCTCTGTCATAGGCGGCGGCTCACCGCTTGCAAAAGAATCTCTCTCTCCATTCTCCAATCTCCTCTCCACGCGGCCACTCTTCTCTCACCTCTAATGCAGCTCTTCGTCAGCAGATGGCATTAATTCACTCATCACTCTTACCCGTATTTAAGTGTTTTCTCTCTTTAATTGTAAATTAATTTAATATTATAAATTATTTACTTAACTAAGTAATAATTACCACAAAATAATGGTGTAACGACACAATCTATACTGTGAGGTTGCATTTCTGTTTAATCAATATACTACTTATTAATATATCTTAGGGGCGGGTGTTGGTGTAGTGGTTATGAGCACGGACTTGTAAATGGGAGGACCCCAGTTCAAGTCCGGCGTATAACTGCTAAATTTTATATTTGTTTAAAAAATGTTAATAGTAAAGTAGTTGCTTCCGCCCCCGTCCGCGACACCTAATTTGGTAGTTGGACGTTAAAGCCCGCCTGAAAAAATAGGCATTACTTTACTTTGTACTTTAATATATCTTAATATTATAAAAGTGATAGAACACACATTATACTGATGTGGTACTTTAGTGGAAAATTGCACGTCTTAATTCCCTCAGAACCTTTCATAAATCAATTTCCCCAGAAAAATTAAAGTAAAGTAAAATTTAGGTGTGTATACAGGAAGTTAAAAAAAAAAAAAAAAATGGATGAAACTATTTTTAAGAAAATCGTGAAAATCCGAAAACTCCATACCAACAATCTGTAGAGGTTGTTCCCGAATCCTGTATGATGGAATATAATCAGAGTAAGTTGGTACGATCAGTACCAAGATCTCGGATTCCAGTAGTATATACTGTGCAGAAACTTTTCCAAAAAAAACTTCATTAAACTGCTGCTTGCTTTCACCCCGGATTTCTGGATGAACCGATGTCATTAACCCTTCCTTTTCAACAATTTTTGATGTAAAACTGCTGCTCTACTATTATAAAATAACTTAGAAATTAACTATATTCAAAAAGTTCTAAATGTAAGAGAAGTATTTAATATTAAGCCGAAATACTGAGTTCAAATGTTTTTTTTTGTAAAATAAAGTAGTTTTTGGTTGACCATTTCAACTATTATGGTTTGCCGGCTTCATGATATCTTCTTGGGATATCAACATTTTGTATCCCAATTAATCAATTTTTCCCGGTTTTCAAATAAAACTGATAGGATTATATCTGTACAAAGAGCATTCCAAATTAAAAGAAAATCATTGTAGCCGTTTTCAAGAAAAGTCCAAAAAAGCTTTAAAAAACAGTAAAGTTTCACTCCCCATTAACGAATTTTCTTCAAATTTGGAATTCTGACAATGTTCCTAACATATTCTTAATATTACAAAGATGGTAGAACCATCCATTATACTGAAGTAATATATTAATACTTCGAATGAAAGCTTAATATTATTGATTCCCTAGAGCCATTCAAAATCAATTTTAACGAAAATCAATTTTCGCTTCAAGTAAAAGTAATAGAAATTTATTGTGTAGATATTATAATACGAAGTTTAAAGAAAATAGTTTAAGCTTCTTTTTTTTCGGAGAAAATCGTGAAAAATTGAGAAAACTACTCACTAAAGTCGCAATTTCGAATTTGGATATTGTCCAAAACCTTATTGTCAGAAGCGGTGGTGGTATCTAGATGAAGTATCAAGATGGAATATCAAGCGTGAGCAAGTTATGTAAGTTTTTTTTTATTATTTAGATATTTTGTTCACAAACACAAACACACACACCACATACACATATATATTATATATAGAGACACATAGGTATGTTATTGATGGACATAGAAAAAACCTTTGATATTGTTTGGCATGTCGGACTCATCTACAAGATGATAATATATGGTTTTCCTGCTCAGGTTGTGAAATTAGTAAGCGTAATCTTTCTGCCAGAACTTTTCAGGTTCAAGTAGATGAAGTACTTTCAGACAGAAGTTGCCTGATGAGAACTGGGTTTTCAGGGTTCAGTTCTTGGTCCGGTACTCTTCACTATCTTCATTAATGACATGCCAGTAAAAGTTGGTGTATTGCTATCCCTGTTTGCTGATGACACGGCTCTGTAGGTGTCGTCATGGCGAACGGACACAATTACTAACAGACTTCTGGAGAATTTTAAAATACTTCCACAAATGGAAAATTAAAATAAACATAGAAAAAACACAAGCAATCCTGTTTAACAAAAGAAGATCAAATCTACATCAACAAATAATAGTAACAAACAATGCAATAAAATGGACTCCTAGTGTCAAGTACGTGGGGGGGAAGGTCACACTGGACAGATCACTAACTTTTACTCCACATATTAATAGGGTCCGTACTATTCTGTTACGATCTTGTGCAGATAGTTGGGACGCTATGTTGACCATTTGTGCGAGCACCTTTCCTGTACGGTGCCGAGTTTTGGGCTTGTCTGTATACTGAACGGGTTGAAGCGGTTCAAACGCGTTTCTTGAAACGCGTGTTGTCTTTGCCCATAAACACGCCTCAATTTGGTTTGATAGGAAACTTGGATGTGAATGGTTGAAAGTGCCGCTGTTCAGGGCTATGCATAAGTGGTGGGTGAAATTATTGCAAATGCCCGATTCTAGATTGCCTAGGATCTGGTTTTTGAATATGGTCAGAAGGGAAGGGATGTCAATTGATTACAACTAGGGTTTACAACTGAGGTCGCTATTAATATGGTCGGTGCTGATAATTCCTGGTTGGAACAGGATTTGCGCACTGCTCAGTCCAGCCTATCGGACTTGGTACTGAGAATGAGAAATCATTGTTTGTCATTGGATATAAATCGTGCTCTCAACCCTCAGTACAATACAATCTACAGGACTGTGGGCACACTAGTCAGAGAGTTACCTTCGACTTAGATTAATTTTAAAAAAATTAAATTTACATGCCAAATCCGGTTGTCCTCAGACAACTTGTTAATATTTTCCATCTCTGGTAGTTACTATTCGATTATGCCTAGTGAGATATGTATTTTATGTAACAAAACGCCAGAATCGTTGAACCATATTTTATTTCCTTGAATCATTAAGATTGTTATACTTGCACGACAATGAATGTGCCATTATCTCACTATTAAGCGATCTTCATCACATTCAAAAAATTGAACAACATTTACAATGACTTTCTACACGCCATGTCACTAAGGGAACTTATAAATTAATAATTCCGTGTTATTTGTTTCATTTGATTTACTCTAAAGTGCCTTTATAGTTCATGTTTTATGTATATTTACGAGCATTGTCTTAGCATTGTATTTTCTCGTATTTTCTTAGCATTGTCCAGAATTTTTCTTTTCAGTTTGTTTTTGTTTCCGATGAAGTGCCTTTTATTTATTTAATATATAATAAGGTAACATATTTAATTTCCTTTAATTTAATTTTGTAGTTTATTTTATTTTTGTAAACTAAATGAGTTGTTTTATTTTACCTTGATTTTTATATTCTGTTTATTTTTCATTTTTGTAATTTATTGTACTGACCCATCTCTATTTGTAAAAACTGAAGTTTAAACAAATAAATTATCTACCTATCTATCTATTCCACATATTCCACATATCTATTTCAATAAGAGAAAATAAAAAGGGCTTATTATATATAATCACAGGAAGGAAATTGTAATAGTTTCTTTGGTTTACTAACAAAAAGCATGGTAAAGTGTAAAGTGATGTAAGTTTCCAAGAGACCCAAAGTATTTACCGGTTGAATTGAGACTACGAGCTGAACTGATTAGTTGCTGATTCTAAAAGGTCTATTGACCGTGGATAGCTGAGTGAGAGAGAGGCAGAGAGAGTGAGAACGACTTCTGGATAACTCTATACGCAGAGTAGGCATCCCTGTTTACAAGGATACGGCATTAAGGCAGTCTCATCCCTTTACTACCACTAACATAGGGCCAAGGGCAAACCGATAAGCCCTTGACGTCCAGCCAATAGCAGAAATTAAAGCCAGATTAGAGAAATACCCAGATGCTGGCATATATATATATATATATAAAGAACGCACTCACACATTGTAGAAGCTCAAATAGGTTCATTGCTCAATGTGTATTGGGGTTGAATCTATCTTGTTTCACCATTTTCCCGCACTTCCAACTCTCTACCAATCTGCTCGCTACCAGTTGAAAATTAACGGTCTAACTGAAAATCCAAAGCTTTTTCACCCTTACCCTGTTTTGTATACTGACTCATTCCCTCGATATATGGGCCAGCTTTTATCGGATTAAATGGAAAATCGCATTTAATTTATGCTTGATACATAGCAATTTGAATGAGTTTTCTTTCTCCATTTAGCTTTATTTTTATTCAATGCGATCTAGTTTGATTGAAATTGTAAACAAATATTATAATAGGAGATTAATTCTATTAAATTATAAACTTATTTGAAGCATGGCAAATTGTTGTTTATGGAGTGGCTGTTGATGCTTTAATAGCTGGAAGTGATGAAATGATTGAAGGAAAACACTCATTACAAATAGTTCACAATTTATATTTGCACGAATATTGCGCTTGCAGATATAACGGAGTTGATGAGGAGAGAAATTAGGTTTGATTAATTAGACGAGATATGAAGACACTGTTATAATATAGCTATAAGTTTACACAAACTGCACTGGACTTGTAATAATCTTATAGAATAAAAGGTGAGAGTAGAGATATGACACGATGCGATGTATAGTTGAATCTGATAGATAGATATCTAGATAGATTCTCACTAGCTTAAATACAGGTTCTCCCACTCTTGCCTGCTTAAGTCAGAGAGTACCAGAGAGGGCCTGTTTTCTCTCGGTCGGGCTTGTGTTCTCTCTCTTGCTGTTACAGTAGAATATAAATAAAGATTAAAGAAGATGCCGGTGTTGGTGTAGTGGTTATAAGCATGGGCTTGTATCTGTTTCGAGACTCAGCGTATAGCTGTTAAATTTTATATTCGTTAAAAAATAGTTAATAATAAAGTATGTAGTTCCGCTCCCGTCCACGACGACATCTAATTTGATAGTTGGAAATTAAGTCCGCCTGATAAAAATAGGCATTAATTTACTTTACTTTTACTTTTAATAAAGATTAAAGTTTGAAAGAATGACAGCTGAGAACTTTAACCGATAACTTCTTGATTCAGTAGATTAGTGCTTCTAGGAGTTTGTTATATTAACACTTTTTCTTTAAGGCACTTGACTCTCTTATTGAACGATTATTAAAGAATCTTGCTTGTTGATTTGTTTATAGACTTGTTGTATCGTGTTTTAAGCCTGATAGACTCCAAATTGAGCCTGTATTATACAAAAATCTTTGAATTTAGGGAATTTGTTTCGAAGCTTGTTGTATAGATAATGTCAGATTCGCAGTACATAACACCGGTGACGCTGAATACTGGTACAAATAAGAAGCGTGGTATCAGACTGTTGTATAGGGTGACATGAAGTGGTACATTTGCAAAACAATGCGGACAAATGATGGCTTATGTAGATTAGCATATGTAAATCGGCTTGATATAGACATTAGTAAAGCTATTTTTAGGTATCTTGGAGCCGTGGAACCAAATCACCAGGTAATTTCTTTCTTTTTTTTTTGGAAACGTATAAAACTGGCAAGGTTTCAGGGGAGCTTTTGTGGGTGGGGTGGGATTATGTTTTCCTCTAGAGTGTTATCCTAGTTGATTATACAATACTACCATCTAAACAAAATTAATTAGATATAAAAAGATGGCCAAAAGTGCTAGTTTCTAGAGAATTAGTAAACTGGAAGTGCGTTTTTACTGGACAGTTTTTTTCAGTTTCCACAATTTTCTCCATAAAAACACCGACGAATTTCATTAAATTTTTTATACCTACTAACTATAAAATTTGACAATTACAATGTAGCAACCTGTATTATAAGAGAATTATAAATAAAGATTAAAGAATTTGTCGGTGTTGGTGTAGTGAGCAATGGGCTTGTATCTGGGAGGTCCCCAGTTCGAGACTCGGCGTATAGCTGTTAAATTTTATATTCGTTAAAAAATAGTTAATAATAAAGTATGTAGTTCCGCTTCCGTCCACAACGACACCTAATTTCACACAAGATTTTTAGTTTTAAGAAAAGTAACTTGTACAAAGTAAACAAACATTTCTACTTATTAAAGTTCTATTGTATATCCTTTTCTAGAAATAATTTCATATTATTAACGTTTAGATTAAGCTAGATTACGATAAACAATATTATGAATTTGTTAAACTGAAACCACTGGGGTATTTCCCGGCCAATTTTCACTTAACTGTGATCTAGGAACTGAATTGTGTACAGTTTAATCTTCCATAAACATATCCATTTACTGACAAATCATTCTAGCTTTGGTTCTTTCAGCTAATATTTTATTTCCTTATGGTTTGTTTGTATTGTAGTAACTGTTGACTTCGAAGATTTAGAATCATCTTAGAATCTGTTGCCTTCCTTCATGGGTTTTATGTCACTTAATTATTCAGTAACCTAAATTTGGAAAGAGCAATAAATTAAAGTTGGGACGAAAATCCCAGTTAAATATGGTTCATGTAAGCAAATAAATAAACTTTCAAAAGTGAGTTCCAATAAGTTATATAAGATAATATATTTGGTAGTGTGGATGTGAGGTAAATACTCTTATTCCGTTTCTTTGGCATTTTTTTTTTCATGAAGAATCCCAGGGTATCCGTGATTCTTCAGAATATTTCAGGATAGTTTCATAATGTATCCAAATGTTCGAATTTTATTGAAACAATCCGAAATACTTGAAATGTGCAATACTATTTAATTAAGTTAATTTTTTTTTTTTTTTTTAACTGCGTGTTTGTAAACCTCCACTCGAACTATTCATGGGCTGCCACTGCATCACTCAATTCCAATATGGAACTAGCTATAAACAAACTTGAAAACTAAAATGTTTTCTTTTCCGATTCCTGTGCTTCGGCAGAATGACATTTTTTAATTAAGAGTTTTCATGTTTGAATGAGAGAAGTTGCTCCCCTTAAAAAAAATAAATAAATAAGTCCCCATGAACCGTGCGATGCGTTTTAATGAATAAACAATAAATTTATAAAAATGATTTAAACTTTACAATTATAAAACCCCCAATAATAAATTTTGTTATTTTACTATAGGCAGAAATAAATATATTATGTTGGGGGTCAATAATATTATAAAATGATTTGATAAAAATCACAGAGCTCTTTGCGTGCTTTGCAGAATATTACCTTGATCCTCAATAGTAAATCCACTTTGATCGGTTGCCACACCCCCTTGGTCCGCACCTTGTTGCCGCCGTTCGCCACTGGAATGGCGGTAAGTACTACCACTATATACACAACCATCAAGTGCCATCGTTGTCCCTCCTTAAACTCTTTTGGTCGCAGGTTCAACAGGCCAATAGTGTAGCATATAAAGAGAACGGTTTGCCCCCCCCCAACTCTTACACAACACGTACAACGAACTACACACGCATACACCTTTTTCCCTTCATGCCTCGTTGTACAAAGTGCCTCCATAATCTTATTCTGTAGAAAATTGTCACCTCGTGTTTACCTAATGGACACCTTTCACTAGTTGTTATCCCTTGCTTCCCTATAAAACGAGACAGACCACTAACAAAAATTCTCCACTTTTTCACAGAACATTTTCTCTCTGTTCCACTTAACAACTACTTACCATAGATCTTCTCAGTTATTTCTTCACTTATTCTTTTTGTACGTACACCTGCTTACAAAATTAATTCGTATTATACCACTACCTCTTTCTATGTCTGCTTTCTTCTTTATTCTTTCCATGGCACTTTCTTTATTTTCAAACAATAAATACACTTGTTCAATATCTGGATGTCTGCAATCTTAGCATGCATATTTTTCATGTTCCTAACCAGGTTCGGATTTTCATCCTTCGTCAGAGTAAGATTTTCATACGTCTACAGAGGTGACTTGAACCTAATGTTTCTTTTACGCACTACACTTGTTGATTGTTTGCTGGAGGTTATAAAATTATGTTTAACCATGTTGTGCGAACAGAAAACATAATTCTCTATACGAACTTGATAACCTTAGTCTGACAATGAAAGAAAATATAAAACCGATCAGGTACATTACAAATATGCTACCATGGATAAAACCCCAAATAAATACACTTTTTTTTTGTTAAAAATCTAAAAACTTAACTTTCCATTTTCAATCAAAAATATGTTTTAAATCTTGTCAATTAACTAGTTTCAGTAGAAGAAGGAGAATATATTTCATTGAAGGAAAAGAAGAAAAAACTAGTAACTTTTTAAAAAAACTTTTCAATTACATTTTAGCTCCCTTTGGAATTGTCCACACTCTAAGAAATGTGTTTTTCTTTTCAAACGAATTTCGTTTTGAAATCAAAAAAACTTGTGCAAAGTGTAAATGAAGGTCTAAATACATACATAGATATACATATATATTATTAAGAGATATTTTCTAAATGTATAATGAAGCCTGGAGCACAGTGAATTTAGTAATGTTAATTAACAGAATGAGAGACTATATATATATAAAAACAAATATATATACATATGTGTGTGGGTGTGTGAAGACCATATTAATCTTGTGTCGAGTTGTAAGATATTTAGACATTTCATGTAGCAAAGTCTAATAAAAGGGTAATATAGGGTGTAGAATAGGGTTAATAAAGCTTATATTCATGTTGTACGAGGAGTAATGACTGGACTGTCTATTCGTTTGTTGTAAATATGTTCAATCAGTCTGAAAACTTGCAAGATTCTTTTATTTACTTAATTAGTTATACATTTGCATTAATGATTTATAAACTCATGAGTATTTACACTGGTAGTAAAAACCGTGTAAATATTCTTCAGTTTATATATCATCGTGCATGAGAGCATGCGCAAACAAATTAACCTAGTACGAACTAACGCAGTTCGTACTAGGTTGCTGTGTAGCGAGATTACTGCAAAAAAAACATGTTATTTCATGTCATTTGTCATTGTTGTCCAAAAAAAAAACCTCATTTATAATTTGCATGTTTGAAAGATAGAATAGCATGTTTTCGAAGAAACCTCGGACTATAATCTATTTTTTTTAATTTAGGGCGCGTCAACATATGTATTCTGCGTTCTCTGGTTATAGACAATACTTCCATCACTGGACAGTGAGCTGTAGAGGCTCCTAGGAAGAAAACAAATCTAAGGGTATCACAGCTGGACTCGAACCCGGGTCCTACGCGTGGGTGTCCAGTATGCTAACCACGACTATAATCTATTTGATGACTAGAAAGAAGCCCTCAAAGAAAGAGGTTTCACGACTGATGAATTGTTAAAGACAGCGGTATATTATTAGCTTACAGATTATTTAATGAAGGAATAAAAAAAGCTTGCTACGTTTTCACAAAACTTGAAGTTTTTTTTTTTTAAATTTAAGGCGTCTCGACATCTGTGGTCATTTCCGTCCGGAGCCTTCTCAGTGCACTACCGGCCTCCGGACAATGTTCTCTCGTTACAGACAACACTGTCCATCACCGGGCAGTAAGCTGTAGAGGCTCCTAGGAAGAGAAAATCTAAGGATAGCACGACTGGATTCGAACCCGGGATCTCCGCGTTGCTAGTCCAGCGCGCTACCACTGAGCTAACCCCTTCCTTAAAACTTAAAGTGTAATGAAAAGCGGGGAGATTGTCAAAAAAATAATGGTATTTCTCTTTTCTGAAAGTTTATTACAATACATTCTTCAGCAAGTGTGTGGATATTTTTTTTCGAGTGACCCTCATATATTTATGTAAAAATGGAAAGTATGCTATTGATAGGCAGCGCTTCAGGTTGCTGGAGACCAGACACTGATAGAATATTGCAGTATGTGTAATGGATGCTAGGTTTGTTGAGTGAATCGGCTATAGAAGCGCTGTACTCAATGTTGCCATTATAGTCGTAGCAAGCGCTACCATCGCGCTAGCAGGCATAGTTCAGCTACGCATTAACCTCTCTCTTATACACACTGTAGGGTATAGACGATATAGGCTACAATTTTGACAGCCAAGTTATTCCCCAGATGCTGTCTCTAGCGCCCATCAAGTGGTATAAGAAACTGTATATAAGCATGGTACATTTGAGAGCTTTAGCAATTTCAAGATAAAATTTGAAGTTAAGAAGTCAAATGATCACACTTGAAGAGCTAAACCAACATTTGAAGAAGTCAAACATTACTTTTATCTCTTTCAGTTTACATTTTGAAAGTCAATCTTTTACCTTGTCGATAAAAGTTAATAAGTTTTTATAATGGGGTTGTTGAAGGAGAGAAATGTTGTGGTTTAAATGAATTAACAGAATATGGTTAACACAGTATAATACGGATAAATGACACGACTGCCTGGACTTTACACTTGAAATAATAGAATATGGTAGAGTGGAAAAGGGGTAATGACACGTAGTGATAAACTCAGTAGTATGAAATCTTCTCCTATCTGTCTCCCGCCGTTGCATTTATGTGGTTTCTCCCACTCCAGTCCGAGAGAGTGGTCCTGTCATTTTGTCTTTCTTTCTCTCTCTCTCTCTCTCTGCTACGAACATTCTCTTTGGATACCATTACATCATCCCCTCTCCTGAAGAAATTTTTCAAATGTGAAAAATTTGTGCAAGCTGGTGAGTGTATGTGTGTAGCACATATGGTTTGGCTACGAGTTTGTTGCATTGATGTGATATGTTGAAAGAAGGATTGTTTGCATAACTGCCAATCATAGATGTATATATAATTGATATATCGAAAATAGAAATAGTTAGTGTTTTACAATCACCATTGTCACATCTTTTAATCATTTAGTATATTACGATGTGCGGAGATTACGTGTTTGTAGTCAAAAATGTTGATTTTGATTAATAGTGTTGATAGTGAATTGTTGTGTCTCTTTACAATCTCTTCTTTTTTTTTTGGACGTAAGTAGGGCAAAGAGGGATTTAATAACAGATTTATCTTGGCATCATGGGGTCCTTTTTTTTTGTTGAGTTATGGTGTGATTGAAAAGAGATTTTGATATCTTTTGATTGATTGCGAGGATCGTTTAAAGAATATATACGATACGTTTAACGTGGTCCTTGTAGAAGGTCTATAGATGAGCTCAGGCTATATTATTGAGCTGAGATTTCAATTGGGCTTTGGAATATTGCGGTTGAATAAACTCTGTGACAAATATATACATATGTCTATGGAATTTTCCTCTTATCTGAAGTGAAAAATATTGTAGGGCTTATTTGGTTTTTCAATATGAATATATTTTTGACTACCCATTCTAAGAATTAGAAGAAAGCAGCAGAAGGCTCAATATTTCCAATAACTTCTTACAATATTTCCACTGATATTTGATAAAAATGAATCATTATGTTTTGTTTTTTTGAACTTTTTTCTTATTTTAAGAGTCAAAAGTGGATTTTGTCTAAAGCTCCAAATGGATTAAAGCTCCAAAGTTCAAATGTAGCTAACCAGAAATCAAAATAGTTTTTGTCACAGTTAATACAACTCTCACAATTCAGATCATTGGATTTTTTACAAGTGTTTTATAAGATAAAAACGTGCCACATATTTGAATACCTACGTAATCAGCTAAAAATTGGTTAGTGTAATATAAGAATCCCCCTCTACAGCATCAATCAGAATCCTTTCTAAAATCGACTGCAACCAGGAGACCTAGAGTACCTACTACAGGTTTCCTCAACTGCCATCAATTGTGCGGAAAGATTGACATACCTTGTACCTTTCAGTTCATCAATAACTTAAACAATATTAGATGATGCTTTGCAAACTTTTCGAAACGCAATTCAACGAAATTTATATTTACGAAAAAATCAAATAGTACTTTTTAGAATAAATTTTAGATAGAAACAGAAGTTAGAAGTGATAATTAATGGGCAGACAATTGTAGATAATTTATATTTATAATTTTTGTTTAAAACACGCTGAATATGTGCAGATTTTTGTTGCATAGAAATTTAGTAATTATAATTAGTTTAAATATTCTAAATTAAAATAGATTTAATTACTTATTTAATGTAACTGAGAAACATTGGAAAAAGGGTAAATCGTATTTAGAGACTATTTTGGTAGAATGGTTATGAGAATGGACTTGAATCCGGCAGGAACCAGTTCGAAAACGAAGGATTAAAGCTAAGTTTATATTTTGTTGATAAAAAATTAATAATGAACTACGAGAATCAACTTAGAAAATTTTGAGAAATGAGAAAGTGTCAACCTGTTCCGAGAAACCTCCGTCATTATACTCGAAGTACTCTACTCTCGCTTCATTACATTTGTTAAGCCTTATTTTCCACTAGTTGGAAGATCTCAAGCCAATTATCCGAAGATATACCTTAAAAAACTTATCAGAGACATTATCCATGATAGCCTGCTTCTTTATGTGGTCATCGACCAGTTTCGGGCGTTTGCCTATCATCAGGATGATTTTGTCAAACAGTGTAATAATATAGACTTGCACAGAGCAAATACAGTTGATACACTCAAGTGTGTTTGCTCTGTGCAAGTCTATGTTATTTCACTGTTTGACAAAAACGTCCTAATGATGGGCGATTGCTCGAAACCGGTCGATAACCACAAAATGAAGCAGGCTATCACGGAAAATGTCTCTGATGCTTTCCAGCTCTGCGAAACCAACCACAACAACTTAAAAAAATTCCTCAGTGTACTGATGAACCACCGGTTTGAGCGCACCAGTGATCACTTCACAAAACTCGGTTAATAGCTCGGACTTTCTTCAATTTTGTTGTATTTCACTTTCAATTTTTTTTTCTTTTTCAATAATTTTCTTCCATTATTGCTTTTTATTTAATTTTATTTATTTATTTATTTTTTTGTTAATTAAGGGATTTCTTTTCATTTTTTATTGTTTAATTTCTAAGTATAATTTTCAAATAGAGATAAATTTTATTTTATTATTTTCTTCGGTTTTTCTTTTAAACCTCTTTTTCCTGAGAAGCATTTATTTTTATATTTAGTTTATTATGTAGTGGGTAGTTGGGGATCCCCCACCAGTGAGTAGTTGTGATCTTCTGCCATTTTTTTGTCATGATGGAAAGAATTAACAGAGAAAAAAAGTGATGTTGCTTGGGTACACCTAGTGTCAATTGAGAAACAGATTTATCAGACTCATCCAGAAATGGCTGGGAATATGAAATCAATAAAAGAATAAAAGGATATAATCGATTGAAGAATGTAAAACTTAACAATACCAATTAAATGGTATTTCTGCATATAAGTTTCTTGGGTTTAAAGTATTGAGAGAAAAGGATTATAATTAGTATATTTTTAAATATTTGTTACAACGGAGAGGGACAATGAGAGGAGTTGACACAGAATTGTCTGAGAAAGACATTAGAGAAATTATTAAGGATCCCCAAGATTATAATTATGAGTTGTTAGAAATCAGGAGATTAAAAAGAAAAATTATTAATAATAAAAAAAAACTTATATTTTATTTTCATTGTTAATAATGTGCAGTAAAGTAATGATTGTAAAGGTGTACATATGTACATAACAATCGTAAATTGTGTAATTATAAATATGTGTATAAGTTATTTTTATAATTTCAATTGTACAATGCATATAGCTTGTATTTATTTATTATTTTATAAACTTATATTTGTTATTAATCTAATATAATACAAGATTTAAAAATACTTTTTTGGAATGCTAATAACAGCCATAGCTGACAAGGGAAGTTTAGAAATTTGTCTACGTCAAGAACATATAATCTAGCCTTGTTTAGTGAAACACAGTTTAAGCTCAAATCAGTAGTAAAGTTTGCAGGTTGTAATGTAATAAGAAAGGACCGAGGGATGGTAAGGCGGATACTGTGTGTTTAATTAATAATAACATTTAATATAAAGAAGTAAAAAAATTGGTTAAAATAAATGACTTAATAGCAGCAAATATCTCACTTCCAAGTACCAAAAATAGTGTACTAATAATTTTATTTATAGGAATCCTAAGAATTAATTGTATTATGGATCGCGAATAGGACCTATTTAAAAAACAAAAAACCTACAACCATTCATTATGAGATGAGATTTCATGTACCCAACATTGTATTTGGATCTAACCACACCGAATGTCCAAAGGGTGATATTTACTAGAAGCCATACAAATTAGCAAAATGTTAATAGTTAATAAATGATGGATCACCAACATTAATAAACAGTTCTAATCAAATAAATAAATCTGGTATAAATTTTATCACCCATTGCTTCTCTCAATTAACTCCATATTTAAATTAGTTTCTGTTTAATGATGCATTGGGCTGAAAACCATTTTACCATTATAATTAATTCAAATATGAATTAATTAAATTATATTTAAACAGACAATAATTGTGCCATTAGAATTGAAAAAAGGGCTGATTTATTCTTTCAAAGATATTTATGTAATGAAATGGATAATATTAATAATTATAAAAAAAAATTGTTTAATAGTCTTAGATTGAGCAAACCACAAGGTCAATTGCAAAATTAAAAACTATAAATAACAATAATGATAAATGTTGGTGGAAATAAAGTATTGAATAAACATAAAGAGGCGCTGACATTGTTTAAATTACAACCGACCACCGTAATTTTATAGGGCTAAATAAAGCAATCAACACCAACTCAATGTTGAATTCAACAGAGGAGAATGGATTACTTTTTTTTTTTTTAATAAACTAGCACCACCTTTTTTTGCAGAATAATATTGAAATTAATAAAAATATAGAAATTAACACGACAAAGCATATATTAGAGAAACTTTTTACTATAAATGAATTGAATAGGTCTATTCAAAATAAGTCTAACACAGCTCCACCAAGCTTATACCAAATTCACTACCCAATGTTCAATTTATTATCCAATTTACCATCAGTGGTGAAGTGTAAATTGGTATAATTATTTAAAGAAATATGGATATATAGTGAATTTCCTCAACAATGGGGAAATTGTTAAACATGTCCTTCATTAAAACCAAATAATAAAATCAAGGAAAATTGTGACCCATATAGGCGCCCATAACATTAATCTTCATATATGATGGAAACTTAGAAAGGATGATTTGGCGTTGTGGTGTGCAGTGGTGGCTAGAATTTAATAAAAGTTGCTAAAAAAAAGTCAAAACGGTTTTGGAAAAGGCAAAACTTATACGATTGTCAGTTACACAGTTATTTACAGATATATATTTGAGATTTACAAATAAAAACAGCACTGGCATTTATTTGTAAATTTTACAGCCATCTAAAGATGTCAGGAATGAGCATGCCTCAAAAAAATGTGTTAAAAATATAATTAAATTAATATCAAATATATATGTATTTGAAAGTAAATAATTACATAGGGGGCCCGCAGGTAACAGAGGTGGGTCTTCCACAAGGTAACATTTTGAGCCCATTACTGTATTGTGTGTGCTATATACTGTTCATGGCAAATTAGATTCGATACTTAATGAAAATGTTAGCACCAAAAAACTGAACTGGAAGAAACTGTGTATGTTATTGTATATAATTAACAGTATAGGCTTCTACTCCATCCAGATTATCAACTTGGTAGTTAGACTTTAAGTCTGCCTGAAAATGTAGGCTCTACTTTATTTTTTATGTGTTCCAAATCTAATTTGGAATACTAAATTTATAAAAAAAAGAGAACAGATACATTTTGAAATCACTTCTAACTATAGATTTACTTAGCTTTTAATGATATTTTGCATTTTACTACGAAATAATAAAATTGAAATATCTAAATTTCGCTTGTGTACTGAGTTTTACTATCATGCAACAATCTACCCAAATAAAATTTCAATTTTACTATTTTATAATCAACTTGAAATAGTTTCTATAAAAAAAAGAAGGTCTAATTGAATTACAATATAGAAAACTGTAAACGAAACAAAACGATCTATTGTCGGGACAGTTAAAAAGATCTATGTAAAATTACCCAGTAAGATCCTGTAAGTATGATATATATATATATGAATATAACGTGGTATGACGGAAGGGAATGGCGGCTTCTAGTGTTTCTCATTTAACAAGAAATGATGTAGAAAAGTATGGTAGGATAGATTAATATTGATAAAAACCTGGGTTTTGTAATAGGAAAGTTAGGAAGAGGTGAATAAGGGAATGAAGGGATAAGTTAATGGGTTAGGCCATAATGGAGGTAGTTTTCTTTAGTGAAAAGTGTTATAGAAGAATGGTTGGTGGATATAAGATAGAGAGATAGCTTTTGCGTATGTATTGGTGTGCACAAATTGGTTGTCTAGCGTTGGTTGAGATGTGTGTATGTGTGCGAGTGAATTGAGTCTGTGACCGCGCTGCTTTTTAAGACAGTGGTGGGAGAACTTATTGCAGTAATATGCAATAACCTTCCCCATTTTATAAGCCACTGAGGGAAGAAAGACCCTTCCACTGTGCTATGTTGAAGCAGTACCCTTTTTTTTTTCCTCCTGAACTCAGTGACTATATAGTATATGTATTACTTTAGTTAGACGGAAGAACACTTGGTTATGATAGTGACTGAAAAACTTCATTCCCATTTTATAATACAAACTGATTATAACAAAGGTTGTTATACTTTACACAGACACATTAACTCCGTCTTATAATCTAATTGTGCTGCTTATAATTGCGTCCTAACATTCATGTAACTGATATAGCCGTTTGCAATTATTAAAACACATTAAGTGGAAATAAGAACAATCAAACACTTCCTTTCAGTTTTAGAATAGCATCAAAGAAAACAGTGAAGTTGTCTCGGCATGATTATTATTCAAAAGATACGGCCCAGATATAAAAAAAGCCGGTCTGGTAATGGAGTAGTATGACTTTTCTCTTTTGTGTACTCCTGAAAGTGAGAAAAAATAAATACGTTTCTCTTCACTGTCTATCTCATCAGAAAATTAAGAGTGTTTGTGAAAGAAAAAGAATGATTTCTGTTCATTTAGATTAATGTGGGACACTGTAAATACTTTCACGCTAATGTTCATTTATTTAAAAGTTATTTAAAATTAGCTGCTCGGGAGTTTTTATGAAATGAAATGATTCCGAATATAAAAAAAATCAGGACTATTACTGCTTAATAACATCTTCCCGTATCCTAGTTCTTTCAGAGTAGATTTATCCTTTCTTTTACAAGGTACTTTATACTTAAGTCATACTTCTCTGAACGTTACTTTTAATGGTTGGATCTTCTCAGATGTCAACGCCATCTTAGAATGTTGTAAGAGTCAGCCGTTATTGAGAATATTTGTCACCAGAGTCGAGGCTTAATGTTGGCAATATCAGACGTAGCACCCGCTACGTAACTAAGGAAGCTATCTCTAGCTCTCACCAAGAGGTACGAGAAACTGAGAACCGAAAATCTGAGTGCTTAAGAGAAGTCGCCAGATAAAATGAAGGGTAAATAAGTCAATCCTTCAAATCATCTTGAAGGAATTAACCAAGCTAGTTTATTAGCTAGCCCCAACGTGAGTGCATGAAACAGTTCTAACTAGCCGTATCGCTTTTCAAACGATCCCTATCAGCCATCGCGCTACCATTCTATTCTTATGCTACCAACATCATAACTCTTAGCTAGATCACTCCATTCTTTATTTACATATTCTGTTGGAGGTAATAGTGTGTACTGGCACTCCTATGTAAATATGTTTATTATATTTGTATATAATTTTGAATAAAGAATTATTATTATTATACTCCATCCTTTAATACTCTTTTCGCTTCATGAAGGAAATCGTAAAATGTAAATTGTGAGTACAATGGCAGTTGTCTGTTCCTCATTTCGACATTCATCAGCCTGCGCCCATTAAATATACATGAACAAGAGACTCACCTAGAACCCCTGCGCGTGATTTAGTAGACGTAACAGAACTTAGACAGAAGGTCTGAAATAACACAACAACAAAAGTTTAATATTAATATTAATATTAGTATTTAATATATATTATATTAATATTACTTCTCAATGATTGAATGGTTTCAAGGTTGCAAATTCACCACACTTACTGGGATCAGTAAGACAGACCATTGTTAGTATTGAGGCGCCACCATCTGTTGGTAAGGGGTCTTTAACTACGCATTACCTCCTCTGTCACACCCAGTACAATGGATGGCTTCAACTGTGATTGCCATCTAGAAGCTGCCATCTAGCTCCCACCAATAGGTAAGAGAAACTGGGTTATGAATAATATTTTTATAGGGGAGGGGAGTGGATGGATATTTATAGTTTTTTACTGTAAATCTATTATAATTACAAAAATTTGTAAGTAACCGAACCTCAACTTCCATTTTACAATATCACATACAACGGTCATAACGAACATCCAAACTTTATTATGGTCTGGAAAATTTACTTTTGGGTGGTTAATCTTTCCTCTAAATATAATGCAATATATTCTTAGAAAATATTACCTACTTACTTACTTATTCGGATTCCTCTTCTACCTCACAGTGTGGATCTGCAAAAGAGACGCTATGCTTCTCTATCTAATGTCATTGTCTTGGCCTTAGTCATTGACAGGTTTAAATCCCTGAAAATGTCGGAGAGGTTATCTTCCCATGTCACGCGTCTCGTTCCACGCGGTCTTTTTCCCAGGCATCTGGCCTCGAATACTCTATTTGGACGTCTTTCTCTGTCCATTCTAGACAGGTGTCCGAACCATCTCAACTGCACTTTTTTGACATGTGATATTAGGGGATCGCATTCCAAATTCCTCTTGATGGTGGTGTTTCTCACGTGTTCCCTTCTTGTTTTGCCCTCCATTCGGCTAAGATACCTCATTTCAGAAGCCTGGATGGGGCTTAAACTCTTTTTCGTGAGGGACTAAGATTCGCATCCATATGTCAAAACAGGACTATATATTCTTCGGTAAAACGTGAACTTAGTCTTTTTAGACACTTCTTTTTTGGCTAAAAAGTTTTTATTGAGTGCTTGGAACAGTCTCTCGGAAGCTGCAAATCTTGAGTTTAACTCATCCTTAATTCTTCCGTCAGAGCTCATTATGACACCTAAGTACTTATATAAGTTGACTTGATCCAGCTGACTATTTTTAACATTTATACTGTATTTCTTCTCTGTTCTGCTTATTAGCATAGTCTTTCTCTTTTCCAAATTGATCTCCATCCATGCCTTTCTTTTGAAGCTCTTCCATCCATACTGTCTCAGACAGCACAAGGCGAGAAGGCGAACAATAAAAATAAACAGAATAAATTGACAATAAAAATGGCACTCACCTTTGCAGTAGATATGAGGTGGTTTAAGGTGAAGCAGGCGACTAGGATGCAGAAGTGTGTAAAGGGAATGATGAAGTGTTAATGATGTTAGTGTAGAGGTGGGGAGAATGTGTGTGAATGAGGAAGAGTTAGAGAGGGTGAAGAGAATGTTTATGATAGCTGACGGCGTCGATGCAGAATAGCTGGAGTAGAAGTTCTTCAGGTGATGAGGAGTATCGATGGACCAGCTGGCGAATTCAGATGAAGAAGTAAAGCGTATACTCGATATGCGGGCGAGTGCAGAAGTGTATACCGTCAATACACTGGCGCGAACAAGCTGTATATAATTGATGCAGGCGAAAGAGAACACTAGCGTGTAAGCTAAATACCCGGGCGCGAACTAGACGTATATAATTGATACAGGCGAAAGAGAACACTAGCGTGTATGCTGAATACATGGGTGCGAAATATAGAATTGACCTGTACAAACTTAATAGAAGAAATGAGAACGGCACAAACACTGTGGTTCAGGCGAGATATAGACGACAAGTGAAGTAATTTTTGAGGAATAAAGAAGATTTGAAGGGTTTGGGAAACTAAAATAAAGCGCGAACACCGGGAGATGAATAGCGCCGACAATCCCCCCACCAAGATAGAAAGAGAGGGAAAAATGCGGGGAAGCGTGAGAACGAGGCGGAAGATGAAAGAATAAACAGGAAATAATAGTTTGGAAATGGCAGGGATTAGCAGTAGTATGGTAATAAAAAAGGGCAATAAAGGCGAAGCGGAGGAGTTAAGCTGCCCAAGGTGCCACGACCTAACACATACATTAACATTATATTGGATTAGAAAATATTAAGGTACATTAATTGCATTACTGAAAACCCAATTTGGAAAAAAAAAAGAAGAAAGAAATCGGATAACAGCAAGTGCAACTTCTTTTTTTAAGCCCTGGCCACTGAGCTCCCTTCTCTCTTTATATCCGAACTTTCCAACACCGGACAGTAAGCCTGTTGAGATTCCTAGGGTGAGAAAAGTTGAAGATTTACCACTGATTAGGACTTGAATACTGTTCCTTCGTGTATAAAGTCCAGTGCTACTAAATGTTTAAAAACATTCTAAATTTAAGAAGAAATTTGTCAATTTTATAACTTTTGTATTAACTGCAGAAAGAGGAAGAAGTTGTGTGAGTGTTTCACACCAGATTTTTTTTTTTTTTTTTTAATCTTCTGCAGAAGCGTCTTTATAACTTATACTAAGTGCACTAGATGTGAATGCAAAGTTCCAAGAAATTTAACATTTTTTGGTAATTAGTACTTTTTGTTTTGGATTTTATTTTGTTTTTGTCTTATTATTTTATTTTGATTTTGTCTTCTTATTATTTTATTTTGATTTTGTCTTCTTATTATTTTATTCTGTTTTTGTCTTCTTATTATTTTATTGTTTTTGTCTTCTTATTATTTTATTTACTTTTTGCCTTCTTATTATTTTATTTTGTTTTTTCTTCTTATTATTTTATTTTGTTTT